>JAHPZR010030328.1:0-12500 GCA_019787425.1 Platygyra sinensis | reverse complement strand
ATGTGTTTAAGGATACCCAGAACTGGTTCTTTTCACACAGCAGTCAATTTCTTGGGGTATTTTCCAGCTATCCCAAGTCAATTATGCAGTGGTGGAGCAATGAGCTCGAGCTAACTGGTTACACGGCCTTAAGGTATGACTTTCCCTAGATTAAAAGAAGGCAGAAGTAAGGTTGGGAACAAAGTGCATCACCAGACGTTGGTAGGCAAGCCAGCTAGGTAGATAGATCAGTGGGTGGGTTGGTAGGTACTGTAGTACAGGGGGAGGGTGCGCATGGCACCAGGCAGGGAAAAAAGTAATATATCTAATGCTTAAAAAACCGACAATAGAAAATACGAGGTGTTTGGAGATGTGCTCAAACACGGTCTTTCAAGTTTGATATCTCTTCTTAATCAAAACTAAATCTAAAAAAAAGGGAAAAAATAAAATCATTTTAGTCTATCAATCCAAACACCGACAAGGCCATGTATGATTTCATTCGTTTGAACTTAATGAATTATTAATGAGTTTAAGAACCACAAAATCGCCAGTCTTGATTCTGAATTAAATCATTTAGAGAAGGACAGCCTTCTTCCTTATTCCTTGCATTCAGCAATTACATCCGTACCAAACTTGCTAGCCATTTCACCATATTCTCCGTAGACACCTGAACGACCAGACGTTTTTCTTCAAAGGCGACCGCTATTGGCTCTTTAACGATTTCTTTCTCCAAGTGGAAGTGGGATATCCGCGCAGTTTGGCGGCCTGGGGAGGGGTCCCAGCGGATGTAGACGCGGCGTTTCTGTGGAGTGATGGTTACACCTACTTCTTTAAAGGCACACTTTACTACCGGTACGACAGCAGCCAGGAAAGAGTGGAGGTTGGTTATCCACGTGAAATAAACTCGTTTTGGAAAGGAATACCAGATAGCGTGGATGCAGTCTTCAGGTAAAACGAACTACACGAGCATAATTTTATGAATACCAAACAAAGCAAGAACTTTTATCACTTGGCCTCCTTACATACTTTATCGTCGCTTCACCGGTAGGACTTTTCAGGAACACTAAAACTTCGTTCGCACGTTTTGAACAAAAACAGACCAAAGGAAGAACCAGTGAGCCTTACGCAATTCGTTTAAACACAGGTTAAGTGCTTTATCTCGTTCCAGAGAAATTGAACTTAAGTGATAGTAATGCGTTGTGATCGGCAAAAATCCGCATCCGTCAGCTTACCGCAGGCTAGAAGTCTGAGACCGAATTTCGCTATTCGAGCCACTTGGTTCGGATTCAGTTTCGTTTTTGCAAGAGGAAACAATCAATACCTCAGTTAAAACTCTGTATACGAGCCAAGTGGCCCACCAGGGCGGAGCTTATCCCGGTTACAGTGGCATGAAGCGACGCGACTAGGAGTATTTCTACTCCCACCTGGATGTTATGCTGGTCCATCGCAGGGTTACCCGCCCCCCCCCCCCCCCGAGCATTAGATTCCCCGGTACCCATTTATACACCTGGGAGGAGAGGGGTACTTTGATAGTAAAGTGTATTGCCCAAGAACACAACACGATGTCACCAGCCAGGGCTCGAAATCGGACCTCTCGCTGCGAGTCGAGCGCACTAGCCCACTAGGACTAACCATGAGGCCACTTCAGTTAAAAACCAAAGGATAAACGCTTTCATTCGTTTTCTTCAGATACACCGATGGCATCACCTATTTCTTCAAAGGCTCGGATTACTATCGCTTCAACGACGCAACCCAGGCAGTGGACCCAGGCTACCCACGGTCGATAGCCTCGTTTTGGAAGGGCGTTCCAGATAACTTTGATACAGTGCTCTCAGCGAGCAATGGTTACACGTACTTCTTCAAGGACAACCTCATTTATCGATTTAACCATACAGCAGAGCAAGTCGACATTGGGTACCCTAAATCAATAGCATTGTGGAGGGGGATACTTTACCAACCTTGATTAACAAAAATAATACATCGTTGGAATGAACCATTAAATACGAGAATAAACACAAGATGCTCATGTGCTTTCCTTGTCTCTGCTCTTCCTGACAAAATTCTATTTTGATGACGTAGAAATTGATTTTGATTGGTTGCAGATTACGTCGTCGTAAGTTTCTGACCGTCGAATTACGGACGTCTCTCTCCCTAGGATTCCAAGAAAAAGTCCCGTTTAAATTTCCGGACATTTCAAGCGTTGACTGGAACAGCATTTTGCAAAATTTACGGAAAAGAGTTCGAGGGCAACCTTGCAAGGGGATTTCCGTTTCATTTGACTTTCCTTCCGAAAATTCAGGAATTTTCGGTTGAATGTTTCGCTTTTCGGAAATTCAACAATTTCCGGATTTTTTGGAAACATTTCCAGGAAAGTTCTGCACTATTTGTCTCTGTTTCGAAACTGGAAGCTGCGGTATGTCATGATCATTATTCCAAGTCATATTTAGGGAGAAAAATTTTGGAAGTAAAATAGTAACAATGAAGTACACTGTAGTATCAAACCAAATATTATTTTAAAATTACCATTGAAGAAAATTAAGGCAGACTGCAAACGACAAACTTTTCATTTATTGACCTTTTTTCCAAGGTGCTCCTTTCACAAGTACATACATTTGTACAAACACTCGTAAACTTGCTTAGAAAACAAACCGTCGTACAAATACTTAAAAATGCGGCTTTGAAACCAACCGATATCTTCACCTCTATGAAACACAGATACTGCCACAATTTAAATATTAGCACACTTGAAATCGCAAATGATTGAACACCTAGCTAAAACTAAGGACATAAGGAAGGCATATTGACGTTACACGCGCTATCTGAGTGTAAAAGGAGATCACTTCATGTACTTGTCCTCGTGTTCAGCCAAAAGCTTCGCTGAGGATTTGGCGTCGTAAAACAACTCGTTTATTTCCTCCACATCTTGTCTGTTGATGTTCTCACGGCCTGAGTAGCACGCAAAATCAATCATTTATGAAACAGATCAGCGTATAAAGCTTCTCAATTATTACTCGAATAGCGAGTCGTTGCTTAACAGATTCCAACGATTTCACAAAAGAGCGTTGGAAAAAGGGAATGTAAGAAGGTAGGTAGGTTGCGGGGCAAGAAGGAACGGAGGGAGGGAAGGGAGACAAAAGAGACAGGGAGGAGGGGAGGGGGCTTAGGCGGCACAGTAGTCACGCACCTCTTCGGAAACTCTAATTTTATTTGCTCCCGGACTCATCCACCTCTATTGTTTTCAGGACTAGGGCCATTGTTTCTGTTGTTTATTCTATTGTTTTCTCGGCCAATCGTGTTAAACCTTACGAGAGGTGCGTGGCGCTTCAGGCGGCAAGGAAGGACCTTGTTTAGGAGAGCGGGAGGGAGGGAGGCAGGGGAGTGTTTAGAGTCGCAAATGATGACAGCTTTTTCGGGTAAAACTCTTGGAAGACGACTCTGTTGATACACCATTGCAGTGGAACTCCATTTTTCTGGTCACCAATGGTGCACAAAAATTTGGCCGTATCAACGGGATTTCCGTATTAACGGGGTCCATTAAATACGAAAATGAATGACTGAGCTTTTGAATGGGCTACAAAACTGCGGCCGTCATAACGAGGTGGCCCGGCGTATGAACGGGGCAGGGGAGGGGGGGGGGGAGGTCGTACAGCATGGTTGGACTGCATGGACTTACCATTGATCCGGGCGAGAAGATTCGAGGGTGTCAACAACTGAACAGCATATCTATCGGACAAAACACATTTCATTAGGTTACTGATCTGGGCTAAATGCTGTGGGCATTAATGAGGAGAAACGGACATGGAATCTACTATGATGAAACCGCAGGAAAAAAAAACTTAGAAGACAACAGAGGAAAAACATGTCAGAGGAGTAAAATAAAAGCAGAAGGATTTATCTACTGATGTTTTAAATTTTCATGATATCATTTATTAACAACAAGCGGCAAGTCCCTAGCATTATCTCAATTCTCCGTAAGCAAAACAAAGCATGCACTTGCACGTTTTACCACAATACCATACAAACCTTACACAGCCCATAAAGTACATGAAAAGCTATATTTTTGCAATATTTGTGCCTGCGCTAACGACATTGTGCATGTTAGGTTTGAAAATTTAACAACTTTTCTTTTATATGAGTCAAGTTTTTGCGCCCTAAGTGTTATAGGTAAATGTAGAAGACTACATTCAAAATCAAAAGAACACTTCAAAATAATGCTGGTATATCTACAACTTACAGAAAACACAACCGAAGCTTGAAGGTATTGAAGAAACAACGAATTTTTAAAAGTGTTTACATGTACAGAATCCTTTAATATGACCGTCCGGGTGCCAATATCTCCAAAGCAATCACCTTTTGAGCAAACAAACCACGCTTCGCGCGGCCTCCGTACATGTAAGTACATCTGTATGATTTTTTGTCACAGAGTTACCCTTCTAAAGAGAATCTTACCTTAGGGTAGTTTTTGTACCAATTTCTCCTAACAGGTTCAGGGATTCGTCGTCTGTTTGGATGTTTTCTGTCTGAGCTCGGATGCGAACAATCTGCACCATTTCATCTTGGGAGTAGGGTAGTGTGCGGATGATCATGAGCCGGTCTAACAAATCCAGGGGGATCCCGTGAGGAGCATTTAGTTCGGTGCCTCTGTAAAGGGCATGCGCATGTAAGAAATAGACTCGTAACCTGTCGTTTTTGCGTAGCGATTTTCAGACGAGGAGAGATTGGATGCCAGTCAATTTTCTTTCAAGATCGTGATGTGCGATAGTGATAACTGCTAGTGAGAGCAAGAGGACGAAGAAGAAAGTTCCAACCGATCTACAGTGACCTCTCCGTACGTATGTTCAGGATATACCTGTGCATTCGTATACCCTAAAAATTCTTCTTATACATGCTAAGAAACTAGCTCGATGACAAACTTCTCCAAAACTTCTATTAGATAATATTATTACATTATGAGCTCGAGATTTCCATTTAACAAATAGATTCTATGTTGCCGTGCGTCTGTTCAGTGATAGATCACAGATGACGTCAAAATGTGGTAAGAACAAAAGAGTGGAACGCAAGGCGATAGCCGAATGTGTCACACATGTATTTACAACCCATAAGACTTTCAATGTAAATATCCTGTTTCATTTTAAGATGTGGAGCTTTCATCTCTCTGTTTTATACGGACTCTGAATTGGATGGTTGAAACAAATCTGTGTTGCCAATAATATTCCCTCAACACAATTAGAAACAACTGCTTGTGTTATTCACAATCAATCACCACCCAGGATGTTTTGTGAAAAAGCTGGAATTTTGAGAACTTCTAAATATCGCTGACACCAATAATCTCACATGTTATCACACCATTTTCTAATAAAACTAAAATTTACTTCACAAACATGTGCAAACCTTATAGTGCAGTTTCCTCGATTCGTTGCAAATATGACAATAGGGGAGATGGTGGACTCCAGTGCACGATGTAAATATGTAAAGCACTCGATATCCAACATATGGACCTGAAAAAAGATAACCCAAAAATTAAGGAAATGTTCTCAAACACGGTATTTTTCAGTTGTTTTGGCCACATACAAATCTACCTTTAAACTGAAGGAAACCTGAAAATAATAGTTAACTCTGATCATGGATTCATCATGATTCAGACAGATCTTGGATCACTGATCCTGATCCAGATCACCCCAAGGGAATGCACCCTAGTAAAACATCATGCTAGACGCAAATAAAATAGGATAAGAGATTAAATATCAAAACGCGTTATTTTCTAAAAGTGTCTCAACTACTTTTGTCGCCCATGGTGGTCACACAATACTTCTCCGGGAAATGATTGCGTGGCAGATTAGTATCCTACACAAGGTAGAAGTTAAACAAAATGAATTGATTTTTGTTACTGTTTTATCCTTTTACCTCATCAACGAACAACACTCCTGGGACAAGTTCTGCCACTCCTTGATCTATGTATTTATTAACCACCTTGAAAATAAATAAACCAAAACAAAACAACCAAGCAGTAATACAACAGTACTGTAATAATACCAAATATTAAATATCTTTATTTTCATGATACTAAGAAAAAACTAAATACAATAAAAGAAATAGCAATTCTGTCTGGAATAAGTAGACTTTAAAATTAATAGTACAACGCAGTTGTTTTGAATGAGCTACACAAGAGAGAAATTAATATTTAGACACAGTCAAACTCCCATAAGCGACCACCCCAAATGTCAAGCCTAGGTGGTCCCAGTTGCTTACGAGAGGGGGGTCGCTAACAAGAAGTTCCAAATATAGTGATTTGACTTGGAAACTTTTGGTAGTTTGAAAAACTGGTTGCTAAGGAGATATGGTCGCAAGCGGAGGTAGAAAGGTGCAGTGCAGAATTTATTGTAAATAAAGTATTATCATTTTTCTCTTCTCACCTTGTTAATCTCTTTTCTTAGTTTGTCTGAAATAACAGAAAAATACTTATGAGTAACTATCGTTAAGAGGAAACATAGTTTGTGTTTCTTTCGAGTTATAGAAACACGAAGGTTTTAAGTTTGAGAGAATGAGAAATGCTGTGGGAACATGAACCAACAGGCGAGTGTTTCCACGGCTTTTTCAAGTTCTCTTAAACTTTCAACAGTGATGGCTCAATAGAAAAACAGCGAACATGTTTTACAGTGGAGCTCCAGCACCCCCAAGGGCTGCCAAGCAGAGCCCTGTACCCAAAATAGGAAAGAAAAGGAAACCCATGAAGTGATTTCCCCATGGCTATCATGGCTAGTGGTATTGCTCATGGGTGCATATGCATGACAGCAAACGGAACAGAGTCATGCAAGATGGCGGCCATACTCTAGCTAATAGGTTGACAGAGACTTACTATTTCATATTGGACATCCATGTTATGGTCAATTGACACCTGTCAAAACAAGGCATCCACTGACCAGTATCACATGACCATCAAAATTAGAGCTCATCAAAGTCACATGTTTTCTTTTAATTTGATAACTGACTAAGCACTGGTTTTTAATTGGATCATAGGTTCATATCAGGTTAACTTGCTGTAAACAGGGCCAAAGTATATTTTTCTTGTTCACAAACGTTTTCACTGCATTTGGTTTGTGTATTTTGAGGACCTTGATTTGAAATTCAAAACAGAAGGCCAAACGACATAAATGGAAAACGTCACCGTAACATTACAAAGCTCAAGTCAAAATTCTCATTTATCCTGGTTTAGCTTAATCAGGCTTTGAACGACCCAGCCCAGGAGCTCCACTTTTAGGCTTCGCTAAATCTATATATTGTTTCATTCAGAAACAATGCAATGAAACCATATCTTTCAAAAAAAATTAATGCAAATTATCTTTACCCATGCCATCGTTACATCAACAGCTTGTGTGGTTAGCTCGGTGGTCTCATGGTTAGTGCGCTCAACTCCAGATCAAGCAGTCCGGTGTCAGCCCTGGCTGGGGACATTGTTGTGTTCTTGGCTAAGACACTTTACTCTCACAGTACCTCTCTCCACCCAGGTGTACAAATTGGTACCAGCAAATTTAATGCTATTGCTGAATTTGAACCTCACCTGTAATTTCAGTCTTTTTTGGCTTCATTAGCTGTCCCATCATAGATAAAATGTCCTGCCCTCCCTGGAACAAATGCAAAGAAATGAGGAAAGATACTTAATTGGAGGCACAGAAAATTGACCTTGATCTTCACCTCTGCAACAAGTGTGTTGCTTTGTGTTCAACAACAGCAAGATCAAATGACAATTTCACCCACAACATACAGGAACTGTCACTCATGCTCAGCCATAAGGGGCATTACAGGATACAACCCTTAAAGAAGCTCAGCCACAACTTTTGTCAGTTACATATAACATTAATTTGGCCATATGCATATATACAAAATCACCTTTAAATTAAAGGAAACCTGAAAATGGTAGTTTACCGAGATAGAAAAACACCAAAGAGATAACAATACACCATAAAGAAACAAGGATGATGAGCGATAGAGAAGATTGTCACGGATTATACAAACGATGAGCTTTATAACAAATTTATACTACATTGAATATACTTTACAAGATGCGAAAGCTGTGACTTACAGTGTACAACAAAAATGTAGCTCTTTTAGTGGCAGCCATGTAAATTGATAAGTCCCCTTTCCAACTCTTTCTATCCATTCCTACAGCCTTACCTGTGGTCTCGCATTTGCCACATCCAGGTCATGCAGCGTCACATCCTGGACAATTTCTTTCTTTTTGTGAACATCACCTTTGGGTAATGGCACATATTCCTCGGCCTCAAGATCAAATTCTGTGGCAAATGTGTCTGATCGGCCTTGACGCTGAGACAAAATAAAACAGTGTAAATTCAACCACAGATATCAGACTGTTAATACAGTCTGTAATTTTTAGTTTTCTTACCATCCTCAATTGAAAGTGGCTCTATACTAGAAGAGAATGAGATGGTACATGTAGGTTGCATCTGGAGTTCACTAATGTGATAACAGTGTATTTACATGTAGTACCATGCTGTACATGACAAAGCATTGTTAAATACTGTAAGTGAAACCAGTTACCCTGTACGTATCTAAGAACATAATATCAAACCTTGACTGCACCACTATTTGCCTCAATGTAGATCACATCACCAACTTCCACTTTTTCCTTCTGAAGGCTTTCATATATTGATGGATCCAGCTGTACTCAGCAAAAAAATTATAGACAATGTAGTTAAACAACACAAAATGAAAAAAAAAGAGCAGCGTGTTACAATGCCCACTGTACATGGAAGGTGCATCATGATAATGATAACGACGATGAGTAAGGAAATACTAATAACATTGATGTTATTAACTTGTTGAGATGCCCCCTCCAAATGCTGTTGCAACAAAAAAGGTACAATTTACAGTACATGTGGATTGATAAGAATGCAAGAAGAATATGAAATATGTCAAGTGCTTCATAAACATGTTCCTGTACAGTGATTTAAAACTATGTTTACCTTCAATTGCTTGGTTCCTTTTGCGGTTTTCAGACCAATCACTACATGGCTAACAGTTTTACCATACCCTGAAATACAAATTAGACGTTGGTGTATGCACATCAGAATGGACACAAATAAAAAGCTTTGCCATTGGTGCATTTCAAGAGCACATTGTTGTTAAAAAAGCAAAATAATCATGATCATATACAAACACGTACGATAGTCCAAATGAGTTGCTTGAAATTTCCTGCAAAATTGCCAGTTTTATAAAGGTGGCAATTGTAAGTTGTCAGGTGAGTGTTTTTGTAGCATTTGCTGTTGCATAGGCTAACACTTGTTATTATTTTCCAAAAAAAAAAACATGGAAAATTGCCATATTTTTTACTTAAAAATGTTCGTCAAATCAGTTCAAAGCTGATCACCTCTCAGCAAAATTTGCCCAGAATATTCCAAAGAAATCAGCTGTTTTTCACCGATTATTTTTCAGCGAACTTTGCCCTGCAAATTTGTCTCCGAAAATCCCATGGAATTTCGCTTCATGCTACAGAAACCAGGATAAGCTCTGGCCTGATGGGCCACTTGGCTCCCATGCATACTTTACCTTACCTTACAGCAATGACCATAATAATTAAGTACCGGTAGTAATAATAAAACATCTTTAACCAGGAGGCAAAACAATGATTCCTACCTCCCATGGGGTTTTCTGTTTCACAAGGTGTCAATTCTGTTACCTGCCAAAGGTTAAACAAAACATGGATAAAAGCTCAATTGACTACCACATTTTAATGTATACTGTACATGTACTTCAAGTCATTATACAAAACAAGGGAAATGAAATAATTATAATGTTCACCAAAAATCTCTAAAACACTACTTTTGATAAAATGTATGTGTCAACATTCTGAAAATACATTATTTAAGGGGTCAGGTACCATAAAATATTGAACAGACTTCCAAAACATTTTACCCCTGATACATGTGTAGAATACTACCTTGTTCCACCTTTTACCAATTGAGCGACAATTGAAATGGTCATGGGTTAATACATGACTTTTGAGTGTACTGTACCTCTCCTTCATAGACTTCCTTTGTTTCTTTAATCCTCAGACCTAGAAGTGGAACAGAAAGGTTCAAGTAAACAATACAATGTGAATCATGTACAGAATCAAATTAGGTATGTATGCTCTACTGCTGTGTACAAGGTTAAAGTATAGTTAAGTATGGTACTAAGGAAAAGTCTGCAGACATGTCTACTAGCCCATCAGGCCAGTGTTTACTAGCCTGCAGTGCAGGTGTATTTTGGATATGCGAGTGCACATTAAGGCCGCCATCTTGGATTTGATAACTGTGGAGGATTGGGGCGAGGAAATATTTACCCAAGGCAGTACATGCGGGTGTTAAGTTGAAAACTTCTGCACCAATCCTCTACAGGTCAAGCATCCAAGATCAAGGCATCGAAACCCTGACTTATTATCGTGTTCTGCTCCAAAATAACACCTGCAATGCAGGCTAAGTGTTTACACTTGTTAAGGTTTCTGTAGTATACATGTACATGCAAAGCAACTACAGTAGCAGTACATGTACATTGTGATTCGACTCCCCCCTGGATGGGATATGAATCCATCATAGCGATACCCACCTGGGAGGAGAGATGAACTGCCAGATTAAACTATTTTACCCAAGAACACAACACAGTGTCCCCAGGAAGGGCTCAAACATGGACTAATTGATCTGGAGTCCAGCACACTAAACATTATGCTACTGCCACCATGTACATTGTACATGTATCTAAGGTATAGTAGCTTAATTAATAGAAAGTGCATCGGTTGCCTGATAAGGCAATCCAGTACTACTGATATATATACAGTATACTAAAATACATTTACTGTACAGTTGACAGTTGCAATGTGCATGAATGATGTTTTAAAATGCTTACCAATGGCCCTTCTAAAGTTCTCCATTAAAACTTCTGTTTTCTTGATTTCTGATGAGTAGACCTCGCTTCCAACCATTGGGCAGAAAGGAACTTTTGGACCAAGATCCTGAGCAATAGCAAGGGCCAAAGCAGTCTGCAAAAAATGATCAAAACTTAAAAAAATAATAAATAAATAAAATACATGTACCTCAATTGACTACTCCCTCATTGGTACAGTGTGTACGGTGGTCTAGTGGTTAGTGCACTGGACTCTAGTTCAACATTTACTGAAAATGAAAGAATTTACTACATGTAAATATCAATTTTAGCTTATAAGCAAGCTGTCATTGTCTTAGGAGCAGGGTTGATGCACACAGTACATGTACTGTATATACATTGCTGAAAGCTGTGTCACATACCTTGCCAGTCCCTGGAGGGCCTGCTAGAAGGATTGCTCTTCCAGCCATCTTTTTAGACTTGATCAGTTCAACCACAACTCCTGCTGCCTAAAATAACAATTATATAGATTAGCCAAGCCTAAAAGCAGAGCTCCTGGACTGGCTTGTTCAAAGTCTGATTAACATAACCCAGGATAAGCTTGCAGAATTTTGATTTGAGTTTTGTGACTTTGCAGTAAAGTTTTCTATTTAAATTGTTTGGCCTTCTGTTTTGACTTTGAATAATTATCTCAAACTACACAAAACAATGTGTAAGCAATAAAAACATTTTTATACAGGAATAATTTCTCCTTCGGTTAACTTTAAATCCTGGGTTAGTTTTGACCAGCTTCCAAACAACCTTAGCCTTAAATATACCAAGTTAACCCAGGGCTTGTGCCAGCAATCCAATCAAAAAACAACACTTGGTCAGAGGTCAACTTAAAAAATTGCAATCTGGACAAGTTCTAAACATGAGCCCAGAATATGGTCAAGTGATACTGGTCAGCGAATACCTTGTTTTGACAAGTGTCAACTGACCATAACATGGATGTCAAATATCAAATATGTCACTACAGGGCTCGAAATTGTGACTCACTGGTCACCAATGTGACCAAAAATTGCGCACTGGCAACTAAATTTTCAGAACTGATCACCAGCTGGCGACTTGTGTTTTGTCCGATAACTAAAGAAAACCACGACACAACTTTTGTTTTTAAATCTTGTTATTAGGAAATCAATCAGATATGGTAGCTACAGTGTAGCATACAACTCACCTTTCCATTCCCAGTAAAATAATTTCTGAATATTACAAGAGAATCGAAGAATTGAATGTATTTTGACATATCAGTACTATGTTTATGGTGCACCATATTGTTTCAGCAGCTTCTTCTCTCCGTCGGAGACTAGTACAAGCAATGTGGTTGTGTAGGGGCCTGGGCCAAGCATGGCGTTTGTCGAGTTGGAAGAGAAAGGCGTTGAGAAAAGCAAGTTGAAAATAAAATAAAGAACGGCAGTTTGAAGAATTGAAGTAGCAAAGGGAAAATATACAAGGACCCATATTTGTCTCCTAATGAAAACCACGAACTACATGTACATGTACATGTCAAGTTCGCTACATGATCACGAACCAAACTCAGTTAACTGAAGTGGCAAACTCAGCCTGTGGGTAACACATATTGTACAGTACCGGACAGAAGTAACCTA
>JAHPZR010030327.1:10000-16854 GCA_019787425.1 Platygyra sinensis | reverse complement strand
CCTTTCTTACTGATCATAGAGTTTTTGCGATATTAGCGGAGATGTCTTCGCGACTTCTGCCAAGAACCCAATGTTTCTCAGTAGACCAGGTGACAGGCGCTCTGTCAACTATCGTGGATCATGGACAAATACATGCAAGCATAAATAATATCATGAGTAATTACTCTTCGAAAGCGTAATCCACACAAAAATACAGAGCAGTCCAGCCTTATCTCAAGTTAGCTAAAAACGTGTGAATTATAGTATGTGCAAATTAGCGAACAAATATGTAACATATGATCTTGTAAGCCGACTGGGGACACAAGCGGACAAATGTTTCCAATTGTGGACTTGCCACAATGGGCTTCTTTACACAGATGAAGGGCTCTGCCCGAAACGTTTGTACATTTTTTAATGTTCATTGGCACTTTTAAGAGTTTTTCATTAACTTTTTACTGTTATTATAGTGTCACGCATCAGTTTTCAATTTTTCACTAAATGTTTCTAATGTCGACGTATAGTGCGTCTCTGTATAAAGCCACACAAAAACGTTATATTGGCTTAGCGGCCATGGGATATGAGCCATTATACCATGCTTGGCAAGTGTGGTCAGTTCAAATCTCCACCGTTAATTCCTTGGTCTTTTGCAAAATAGAATTGGGAAGACTTAGCAGTATTCGAAGACAGGTTTTAATAAAACAAGTACAGTACTCCACTTGCACTTGTTCGAAAGGAGATGACCATACTGCCTCTTCAGCTCTATGTGCTTGCATTTTTAATTATTATTTTCCATTTAAACTATATTTCATTATGGCATTTGCTTATACTCTTTTTTTTGATTTAGACTTTCATTTGCTTATGCTCTTTTTTAAATATATATTGTATTAAATCTATATTGCATCAGTTGTAATCGGATTAAAACAAGAAAAAAGTGAAAGCAAGGAATACAGCAACAAAACTCGGAAACGCTAATTACGAAAATTAAGGCGGTTTGAATGGGAGACAAAAGACAGAACAGGGAGAAAGGGGTTTACATTTATCATGAGGTGCGCATACTTCGCAGATTTAAGAAGGGAGGCATTGAAATTTTCGGTTTTGCGGATTTGGCCTGCCTTTGGTTCGGTTTTTCGGTTTTTGCACTTAAAACTGCGGTTCTTCCGTTTTGATGTTTTGTGCGGCTGGCGGGTTTTCTCCAATTTAGTCTTCGGTTTTCATGTTTGGCAACAATAATGGGAATTTTTCGGATTTTTCTGCTCAATGCGTATTTTACGGTTTTTCTGGTTTTGCCATGGAAGGTAGATCCCGCACTCGCCCTGTAACTGTAGTTCCAGGGAAGCAATTACATTTAGAGGAACGCATGACAAAACTAGTCTCCTTATTTGGGTGGTAACGGCTGCCAAGCAGACTATAAGGTGCAATAACGTCAAAAGTAACAAAAACGCAATGGCGGAACAAACAGAAACATAATTCGAGTCACAATTTTTCAGGGCGTCATTTTATGTTCGCGTCACCTCAATTTCATGGAATAAGGTAATTGTGGCTCACGGTTATGAGATTCTTCGTTTTTTGTAACCTGTTAACAACAATATTCAGACATCAAATGCAGGGCAAATAAGGAACTGACATTCTGTCTGTATTAGACAAGCATTGATATTTTTGTGAAAATACCAGTCCCAGAATGAAGCGAGATTTAATTTCTAAGCCCCGGATAGCAGTAACTTTCTATTTCAGTAGGTGGTCGATACTGCTCAGTGCTAATATGTAATGGAATTTTCATATTTGTGATATTGAAATGTTTAGTCAGTTCAGCTGCTGAGATTGGTTGAACCGCGATAAGATCTCAACTTGTTCCCTTACTTTGGGTTGCACGTGGCGTCATTTGAGAACACTCGAGAAATGTAGAAAACACTCGCCTGCGGCTCGTGTTTTCTATATTTCCCTCGTGTTCTCAAATGACCATCGTGTTTTATCACAGTGTAATACACGGCTTAGGCTTCTTTATTTGTTAATTAAAAACAGCTGCACAGCAGAGGACGGCACGCTGAATTGATCAATCACAGCGCGGGCAGTAACTGAAACAAAAAGAAACCAAAAAAGTAAAAATAAAAACAACAACAACAATAAAATTGAGAGATATAGATAATATTCGCAGAGACCATTCGATACCCTATCTTTCCATCGCTCTGATCCGTCGATTCGCGATGTGACCAGAAACTACGATAATTGATCTAAAGTGCCTGTAATTTTTTCCAAGTCGTATAGGCCTTACAATTATTTTTTTATATAGGTCTGCTTTTTTGTAAATTTCCAGATATATATTATGCCGGGCATAATTTCAATTTCGTTTCACGACAGACAAAATTAGCTAGTCTCGGCTTTGAGTCACGGTCCTATTAACTTATCATGGTAGAACTCTTTAGGTTAACCTCTATCAGGCTATGCGGCTTTTGGTACAAATTTGTCTCGATTTGTCACATCTAGAGACTCCAGATACAGGGTTCCATTAGTAATGGAAAGATGAGCAATACAAGCTGTACCAAGAAAGAAAACGCTTTACTGTATTAAACCTCATGGCGCAGCTGTAAAAACCCTCGGTTCAACCATTATTCAAAAATCGTGCACTTAAGGACGGTGCCTACTAATTCAAAGGTATTTTTGCGCGGTTCACTGAATATGCGGGAAAAGCAAATCATAACGAGTGCTATTGAAATCCGAAAAGAAAATTGGGGGTTACCACGCATTTTTCGAAGATAATTAATCAGCAATATTTGTAAAAAGCTTTAAAATACAAAGCAATGTATTGCGTTTTTTTCCCAATTGAAGCTTAATTATCTCTGAAAAATGCGTGGTTACCCCCAATTTTCTTTTTGGATACCAAGAGCACTTGCCAAGTTCTACTTTCTCCGCATAGTTTTGAACCGCGCAAAAATATCCCTGTATTATAAGCACCACCCATAGGAAATCCGAGTATCTCGAGATGCGCAGACCGTATGCGCAATAACAATAGTAGGCACCGTCCTTAAGTCCAGAAATGCAGGCTAATGAGATTCAATTCTCTTTATGAATAAACATCACAAAGTGTCATTTTCATATTACTTTATATTTTACAGACTTACTGTGTGTGTTTTGGTGAGTTTTAGGAAAGAGGACACTTTGTGACGCTTATCATTAATAGCATGCATCTCATTAACCTGCATTTCTGGAAATATCTGAAGTCATATTCATAAACGAGGGCGAGTGTGTCATCATGCAGCCGTTTCCAGACACGAGAAAACTGACGAAAACACGAGGCGAGTGTTTCGAGTGTTTCAGGACTCTCTGATGACACACGAAGCCAGAGTTAGGGTTAAGTTTCTAAATCTCGCTAAACAGGTACTGGCTAAGGATCGAGGAGAGTTTCTTTTCCGATCCATTATTCCCATGGGATAAGTGAGAAAAATACATATTCCCACGGGTATGACTCTTTGATGTTAGGCTGAAATCTTAGGGTTAAATTAAAGTTAGGGTTATTGTAGGTTAGTGTTCGGAATCTTGTCTGACCGTGCAGATGTTCTTTTTCGATTTACTATTCCCATGGTAGAAGTTCGAAAATTACCCCTCGTTGTTTGTATTTTGACACGCCCTACGGGCTCGCCAAAATACGGCACAACTCGTAAAAATACTCAGCAATACTACACAACAAAACGTCAATTAACAGATATTTATTATCCAACTGCACTTCGCAAAGACAAATTCCGCTTAAGACGAGTACAAATATCACGCGGTATTTGTACTGCAGAGGACCGGTTAGACAGGTTTCCTTCCGTTGACCAATCAGTTAGCTGGATTTCCCGCGCCAATTCCGTTCCGTTTCGCATACTTCTATCACGCATTCCCTGTAAATATCCACGAAATTCGCTCGCACGAACATACCAATTTGGCGTGTTGGATAATCATGTAACTCGTTGTTTGTATTTTGACTCGCCCTACGGGCTGGCCAAAATACGGTACAACTCGTAAAAATACTCAGCGATACTACACAACAAAACGTCTAATTGCCTGATTTCATACCGTGAGGGACTAGGTACGAGTCTGTTAATTATGGGATTAGCAACTATTGATCCCAATAGTCAGAAAGCGCACACCGAGATTTATAAAATCCCCAAGTTTGGTGTTAATCAGGCTAGTCTTGACTGAGATACAGGCATTTAAAAACGTAAAAAAATTACAAAGAAATGTATGGAAAACCGGACAAATCCGGACTTTTGTCCGCATTTGTCCGGTTTTCCATACATTTCTTTGTAATTTTTTTACGTTTTTAAATGCCTGTATCTCAGTCAAGACTAGCCTGATTAACACCAAACTTGGGGATTTTATGAATCTCGGTGTGCTCTTTCTGACTATGGGGATCTATAGTTGCTAATCCCATAATTAACAGACTCGTACCTAGTCCCTCACGGTATGAAATCAGGCAATAAGACATAATTATTTTTGTCAGGAGTCCAATGGGCTCCTGTTCTTCTACAAGTCAAGTTTACAAGTCCGCGTATTACAATTAAGTTCGCGTTTTACAACGGTCCACGTTTTACTAGCCCTCGCCGTTTTACTAGTCGTTATTTTAATTTACAAGTCTGCGTTTACAAGTCGGCGTTTTACAAGTCGGCGTTTTACAAGTCCTCGTTTTATAATTCCTCGTTTTACAAGTCCGCGTTTTACAAGTCCACGTTTTACAAGTCTGCGTCTTACAACTCCTCGTTTTACAAGTCCGCGTTTTACAAGTCCAGTCCAGTCCGGTCCAGTCCAGTCTAGTCCTCGATATACAGTATGCCGAATTTTTAGACAATTAATCAGGTCAAATATTTCACGCGATTACAAATAGGTTATTTTAAGTTCCGGCTGGAACTATCCGTTATGATTAAAAGAAGCTCGTGTCGCATTATTTTGAGTTATTTTGGCCACCAAACCTTTGAACTGAAAGAAAGCTAAAAATAACAATTAAATAAGCTAGAAAATCACTAAAGAGGTATTAATAAACCATAAAGAAACAAGGAAGGATGGAGAAGATTAACAAGGATTACAAACGACGGACCTGGAAAACTTAGACTGAAGTTTGCAAGATGCACAAACAGTGAAGCGTAGTTCGTTTACGGGCATACTGAAACGTCGAATAGGAGTTAACGTTAGTTTTACCGCATTTGACTTTTGCCTCTTGTATCTCAAAGTCTGAAAGTTAGTTAAGCTTCAGTCTTCTAAAATATTCCCTGGTTTTAATTTTTTAATGAGCTATAGTATCTGTGAAATCTAAAATACTTTTTGCCCTAAGTTTGTAAATCTTCTTGATATCATTAAAATTCTAAATTGGGAAGAAAATTAATGTCAGTCGGAAGTGATCGAGTCTGAGCCGAAAAAAAAAGTAGAATTTAAAAAATGTGTAAACGTGGACCAGAAGTGCTCTTTTCAGTATCGAGTACGTAAGGTGATAATATTATTCTGGAACACACTAAAAACAAACCGTCACGGGATCAATACAAAGATTTGTGCTAGCTTGGGTCCAAATTCCTCTTTCTTTTTTATTCTGGTTTTTTAAGTTGAAAGAGCAGTTGGGGGACTATAACGTCTTTAACGTTCTGTTGAGTGGGAGTAGCCTCAGCTGTGACCCTAAGTGATTTCAAGAATTAGGAAATGCGCGATTCCGGCCAATATGTACAAGAAATCGTAACACAAATTCCTTGCAATGAACGCAATATAGATCAACCACAGTGTACTGTGGTGCAAGAGGCTAAGCTTAAGTTTCACCTCAAATAAAAAAATGCGCAATGCTGACAATATCAATAAATCCCTCTCCTGAGTGACTTGTTCCGAAAGAAATAGGATGATATGCCTTACGGTTCAGTTCTACGTCAATTTGCGGTAGCATCACGAGAAACCTCAATATAACTTAGTCAACATATCTGAGATGATGGACAAACACATTATTTACATACAGTTTTACTATAACACGAGTAAGGTAAAATTGTATACCCTATTGAGATACACCTGACAATTTAGACACACGTGTAATTATTATGCCTCCTGTAGTTTTCTTGTTTTGTTGTTGTGTTTTCTTCCCTTTAAACCCTACTCTGTAGTTAAGCTTTTTCGTATTGAATTAGACACTTCCCAATGTTAAAACTCTGAGTCTAAAGCAGAAAGAAGTCTGACCATGCAGACCTTATTCGGTAATAGATAAAGGGTCATGCAGATAAGCATGGGATTGTTCTCAATATGAAACAACAGGGTCACTTTCCCAGGGGTCTCTAATAACTCATTTTAAAATTTCCTGAACATGAAAATGTTCAGTGTGGTTTTCAAAATATTTTCGTTAGATTTATAACACTAACCCGCTACCCAGATAAGCCAACTTAACCTTGACCTGTAACTGTGACCACTTTGCATTTTGTGTATTTTTAATCATTTATTTATAACAAAAAGGTCCTGTTGGATACCGTTTTTTTTTTTTTCTTTCTCCTTGCTATATTTTGCGAGTTGTTAACTGCACCCCTCGTGCGGTTAGACAATACGGTTAGATATTGTCGATAAATGGACAGGCGGAGCGATTAGTATTGCCGCAAAGAACCGTCTGTTGCTCGTACACGGCTAAGTTAATGACAAAGGAACTAAAAACCACATCACCCGGGTTTCGCGTAACGGTTAATTCACTATTCCTCGTGATTTTCTTCGTGGTTTTAGGTTCATTAGGTATCGAGACAATGATCAAGAGACCGTTAATCTGGCTATCATTATACTGTAGTGTATAGTAGACTATGTTTACATCTTGATTTCACGAGAAAAGACAACTTGTAACAAAAACAAAATTTTATCTGTTTAACACTACTTACGATCGCAGCGTTCTATCG
>JAHPZR010030327.1:0-7500 GCA_019787425.1 Platygyra sinensis | reverse complement strand
AGAAGACAGTCATTCTCTGTAGGCTGCATTTCTCTCATGTTCTTCATTTAAGTGCATGTGACGTTTTACTTTAAGGTCAACTTAAACTATATTTTTTTATTTCGTTAAGTTAAAATCCAACATTGTGTTTTTAACTACCTTATTGCATGAAATTTTCCGACAGTCGCGACACGTTTATTTGGCGATTTTGAGGTGCGCATACTTCGCACATTTAAGGTGGCTGAACACAGTTTTTGATGTGTATTTTAGTCACCATTTTAGTCTCACAAACTCTTTATCCTTTGGTCGCAAAACATGTCAGCAAGCAAGGTAATAACAAAAACTCTGGCTTTTTAATAGTCAAGCCGACGTTTGAGACGTTGCCATGACAACATGAATAAACATAAACAGGAATTTGAGATCGATTTTGTATATTTCCAGAAAACCTCGTCATTACATTTTCTTCATAATTTGCAGTCAACAAGCTTGTAACAATCAGTTCTCGCAAGTCTATTTTACAAAAGAGTTTATGAAAGTTCATATATTTGAACTGCGGAGAATGATATGAAGATATGATTGATCAGGCTTTAATTTCACTGCTTAAGTTGTGTGCATAACTGCGATGATCAATTCGGACTATTTTATTAATATATAATTTAATAGAAAGAACTTTCATTATCAATTTTTGAAGAATAATATCTAGAATTTCCTCTGTTAAAGTTTAAAACGTTTTTCCTTACTTCAGTTACTTATTTTCCAAAGTATGTGCGTACCAAATTTCGGGATATTCTAATGAGTGATTCTCGAGAAATAGGCGTATTTCCGATAAAGCTTTTCAGCGTTCGATCACAATTCTTTTACTTACTACGCATGCGCTGCTTTTAACTGGATTCTTTCAGTAACAAAGAAAAATCTGAGAATTGCTGGGTTCTTTACATCGTTACGTTTTCTGACATACCTTTGTTATAAAAAACTAAAACTATCAATACGGCTGTGTTGAACTGATTATAAAAAAAATGCTCAGATGGCGCGGCCATTGAGCAAATAAAATGATCGCTATATCGATGCTCATCATTTTTGGTTTTTGCAATCCTATAGTGCGCGCATTGAATAGCATTAGCAAGAGTGCCCGCAAAAACTGTGTTCAGCGGGCACCTTTTGAATCACTTTAACTTCGCTTTTTCGTGTAACACACAATATATTTCCTTGGCAATGTCTCTTCTGACATGTTTTTCAATTTTGTAAACCGACATTATCAAAGGTGCAACAACGTCAAAAGTAACAAAAACGCAATGGCGGGACAAACAGAAACATAATGTGAGCCACAATCAGTTTGCGTCATTTTATGTTTGCGGCACGTTTTGTTCGCGTCACCTTAATTTCATGTAATAACGTAATTGCATGTGGCACAGGGTTATGGGATTCTTCGCTTTTTGTAACCTGTTAACAACAGTTTTCAGACATCCCATGCAGGGCAAATAAGGAACTGACATTTTTTTCACTTTGCTTAGCATATATATTTCTCTATGTTAGACAAGCATTGATATTTTTGTGAAAATACCAGTCCCAAAATGAAACGAGAGTTAATTTCCAAGCCTCGGATTGCAGTAACTTTCTTTTCCAGTAGGTGGTCGATACTGCTCAGTGCCAATATGTAATGAAAGTTTTATATTTGCCATCTTGAAATGTTCAGCCTTCAATGTGACACGCGAACTTCACATGTTTAGAAGCCAAAAATCGATCTTCAACAAAATATGATATATCGGATACAGCCATGCAAACCGGCCAGCGCGCGCTGTTGCGATCGATCACGATCGATCGACCGACCGCTCCCGAGAACGGGATGGAAATCGTGTCTTTGTACAGCGACTGCTGCAACTCCCCATAAAAGTGTCCTCCATGAATTTGAGCTGCGATTTGTTTTCCTCACTTGACTGGTTCTTTGGCAGGCTGTCGCAGTTTTATTCTCCCGACTGCACCGGAATATATTGCCTATTTCCATCAACCACTGGCCTTCCAGTATAAGGGCTGCTATTTAACACTCGTGAAGCACCTGCTACTAGCACTGCGTGATATATCGATGATTTAGCTGAGAGATTTCTACGATGTTTCAGTTTCTCGTTAACCCTCTTAACCCATTGCATCAACATCCCCCTCCTCGTTTTCGCTTCCCCATAGCTTCCAAATATAGTTTAGGACTGGTTGCGTGCTCCCATCCCATGAGCGTTTCCCTGGCACGTGCCACCTGAAGTGAGCTAAACATATTTCTTAACATTCTTACATACCAGAGAAGCTTTCTCAATTGATGGTCACGCGGCCAGATTCGAAGCCTTGCACGAAACTTTAATAATCAGCCGCAATGCAGCAAAACCCAGTGATCAGTGACAAATGGTCACCATTAAAAGTTTCTTAGTGAAATTTCCTTAGTTTGGAATCAGTTGTTCAAAATTGCTTGCAGTGACGTACCTCAGTCCGATTGGAAGAATCTAGAACATCGAATGTATACATCCCTTTTGAAGTTCACTTATTTTTAAAAATTACCGCGATAAATCTTCAATTTTTCGACAGTCTTGATGTAATCCTCTGGCTGCAGGGGTCCAGACGAAACACTTTGATGTTCTGATCTAGTTTTAGCTGGTTAAGTAAGATAAGCGATGTTTTAGGATCTACCTTGCCGCCGCGGCACGCCGCGTTGAGAAAGAAAAAACCGAAAATTGTTATAGAGGCTTTCACATAAATTAAAGGGCTTTTCTGAAATCATTACAGGCATATTTCTAACCCTGATCCTTTTTTGGGCAAAAGATGATATAATAAAGATCCTTCTACGAATCAAATGCAACCATTATGCGCTGTAAATCTTTTCCTATAATCCAAAGACTTAACAAAGCGAGGTAATCTTTTGCAATAGGACCGATCGTCGATTGTTCATCTTAGTGTGCCGATGGTTAACTTGCGTCGAAAGCTAATTAAACTTTTGACGTTTACACATTACTATCCTGTTTATACATGGCATGATGGAACTATCCTCCACTGAGAGCAATTGAACAAATTTAAGCAACCGACTTACTGACGTGTTTGAGGTATTTGAGTGCGTGCTAGGTACAGTTGCAACAATTAATTAATGGATCAACGCGGCCTTTAGACACAAGTGCTTTTTACAAGTCCGCGTTTTCCTGGTCCACATTTTACAAGTCTTCGTTTTACAAGTCCGTGTTTTCGTTTTACAAGTCCCCGTTTTACAAGTTTCAAGTCTGCGTGTTACAAGTCCGTGTTTTTACAAGTCCAGTCCAGTCCAGTCTAGTCCTCGATATACAGTATGCCGAACTTTGAGAGAATTAATTATAATTAGGTCAGATATTTCAAGCCATCAAATAGGTTATTTAAACTTCCGGCTGGAACTATCTGCCAAGGCTCGTTTACACAGGCGATTTTTGTCGCGCAAAAGTTGCAGCAAGTTTCAAACATGTTCGAAACCACTGCGATATCGCAACGACAAATCGCACTGAAAATCGCACCTGGGGCCCGTTTCTCGAAAGACCAGGTAACTTAACGGGCCCGAAATCATATTTTGAAATCAAAGTCTCGGGAAAAGTAGGGAGTGTTTTAACCTCTACTGAAGTCCGTTTTGTTACGTTAAGTGATAACTTTACTACACCATTTTCAAAACTTTTGAAATTCCCGTTCTTAATGGAAAACTAAACAGCTTGACGGGCCCGGTAATTACCGGGAGCTTCGAGAAACGGGCCCCTGGTTTGAAGTTGCAGCTTTAGCCGGACAAAAATTGTATCGAGTTCCTATGACAAAAATCGCCTGTGTCTTCATAATTACTGAAGGAGCTCGTGTCGCATTATTTTGAGTTATTTCGGCCACCATACCTTTGAACTGAAAGAAAGCTTAAAATAACAATTAAATAAGCTAGAAAATCACTAAAGAGGTATTAATAAACCATAAAGAAACAAGGAAGGATGCAGAAGATTAACACGGATTACAAACGACGGACCTGGAAAATTAAGGTTGAACTTTGCAAGATGCGCGAACTTCTAAGCGCAGTTTGTTTACGGGCAAGGTCAAACGTCTAATGGGGAGTTTTATTCGCTTTACCGCATTTGACTTTTGGCTCTTGTATATAAGTCTGAAAGTTAGTTAAGCTTCAGTCTTCTAAAATATTCCCTGGTTTTAAGATATTTTAATGAGTTATAGTATCTGCGAAATCTAAAATACTCTTTGTCCCAAGTTTGTAATCTTGCTGATATCATTAAGATTCTAAATTGGGAAGAAAATTAATGTCAATCGGAAGTGATCGACTCTGAACTGAAAAAAAGTAGAATTAAAAAAATGTGTAAACTTGGCCCAGAAGTGCTTCTTTAAGTATCGAGTACGTAACGTGATAATATTATTCTGGAACACACTAAAAACAAATCGTCACGGGATCAATATAAAGATTTGTTTCAGCTTGAGTCCAAATTCCACTTTGTTTTATTTTTTTTTGTAGTCTTTTAAGTTGAAAGACCAGTTGAGGGTTTTTGTTATTTCTTTTTTTTAAAAAAACGTTCTGTTGAGTGGGAGTATCCTGCGACCCTAAGTGATTTCAAGAATTAGGAAATACGCGATTCCGGCCAATATGTACGAGAAATCGCAACACAAATTCCTTGCAATGCACGCAATATCGATCAACCACAGTGTACTGTGTTGCACGGGGCTAAGCTTAAGTTTCACCTCGAATACACAATGCTGACAATATCAGTAAATCTCTCTACTGAGTCCGAAAGAAATAGAATGCCTTACGGCTTCTACGTCAATGTAACCTAGTCAACATATTTGAGATCATGGAAAAAACACATTGTTTATATGCAGTTTTACTATAACACGAGTAAGGTAAAATTGTTTGCCTTATTGAGATACAACTGACAACGTAGACACACGCGTAATAATGCCTCCTGTAGTTTTCTTGTTTTAATTTGTTTTGTTTTTTTTTGTGTGTGTTTGTGTTTTCTTCCCTACAGGCCCGAGTCCGACTGTAGTTAAAGGGGCTCAGTCACGGCATCTTGAGTTATTTTGAACATCGAAAAAAGTAACCGTTAAATTGAAGGAAACCAAAAAATAACACTTTATAAAGATAGAAAAACATCAAAGATGTAATAATAAACCATAAAGGAACAAGGATGGTTAAGGATGGAGAAGATTGACACGGATTGCAAACAACGAATTTGAAAAGTTTAGCTAAGCTTTTCAAACGTGACTGAGCCCCTTTAAGCTTTTTCGTATTGAATTAGACACTAACCAAAATGTTTAAACTCTGAGTCTAAAGCAGAATAACCAATATTTAAAGGGTCATTTAAATATGGGAATGTTCTCAATATGAACCAATTCAACAGGGTCAGTTTCCCAGGGGTGTCTAATAACTAATTGTAAAATTTTCTGATATGTTTGTTCAGTGTGGTTTTCAAAATATTTTCGTTAGATTTATGACACTAACCGGCCAAACCAGCTAAGCCAACTTAACCTTGACCTGTAACTGTGACCACTTTGTAATTTTGTGTATTTTGACTCATTTATAACAAAAAGTTCCGATGGATAATTATTGTTTTTTCTTTTAATTCTCCTTGTTATATTTTGCGCCGAGTTGTTAACTGCACCCCTAGTGCGGCTAGAGGAAGCAATTAACTGATTAAAGTCGCGGATTTGTCGATAAATGGACAGGCGGAGCGATTAGTATTGCAAACAACCGTCTGTTGCTGGTGCACGGCTTAATTTAAAGACACTAAAAACCACAACAGCCGGGTTTTGCATGGTTTTAGGTTCATTACGTATTGATTCCCTTAACTGCATTCTTTTTTAGGCAATGACCAATCTGGTTATTATTGTACTGTGGTATATATTCGACTATGTTAAAAGAAAACTTGTAAGTTTAATAAAAGTTAGAACTTTTTAACATTACTTCCAATCAGGATACTTTGCGGCCAACCTGTTTTCCTGATTCTAAAATCAAGAACATCGCAAAATAGATGCAATTCAGTACTAAGTTCTGATTATTATAGATATGAAATATTTGATTTTCAGGCCATGATTAACCCGATATTAGATATAGCAATTCAAATATCACAACTCTGAAACTTGAAATCAGAATTTAGAAATCAGAAATCGGAAACCAGAATTCAGAAATCAGAAATCGGAAATCGCAATACCTGAATATCTGAAATTCACAATTGAGAAATCAGAAATCAAAAGCTTGATTTCCGAAATGCCACTTGTCATATCCAGTTCTGACAATCACGGTTTATCCCAGTTGGCGAAGTGATTATTTCGAATATCGAATCGGTAGAATCGTCCACATTTCCCTTCCGGGGGTGGGTAGGGAGATTGTAATGTTAGTTCCGGTATCGTTTTTCTAAGCGGGGGGAGGGTGAGTAGTTCTTAGCTTCCCGTGTCAATAACTTTAGCGGGAAGAGGGGGAGGGGGTGGGGTGGAGTTAACCTCAGACGGCAATTTCCTTCCTCTTTTAGAAAGTACATCACGATGAATCAAATCTTTTCGGTTGCTTCAATTAGTTTACCGCGACAAAATGAGTACAATTGCTTCTTCGGGGGCTAAGAAAGAGATAAAGAATATCCTTGACTCTGGAGGGTTCTTTAAAGACGTTCAGCAATACTTACAGAGGAAATTTCCACACAAACGTTATGGAATTTCAAGGAGAAGTGTTTGTAGATATTGCCAAGCCAACAGCCTTGGACGTTATTCATAAAAGAAGTTAAACAACTTTTGTTCTTGGGCCGTCGTAGTTAAACAAAACTGCAGGGAAATGCCATAAAGAGTAGTAAAGAGTAGCCGTCCACTTGTTTCAATATTCGCTAAATCTAATTCGCTGTCGCTTTATCTCTTCTTCGGCCGCTAAAGAAGGAATTGTACTCATGCTGTTGCAATAAACTAAAGCAACCGAAAAGATTCGATTCATCTCAAAGCACTTTCTAAAAGAGGCAGGAAATTGCCGTCCGAAGTTAACTCCACCTCACCCCCTCCCCCACTTCCCGCTCCATTAAAGTAACTCACCCGTAATACTCACCCCTGACCCGCTTAGTAAAACGATACCGGAAGTAACATTACAATCTCTCTACCCACCCCCGCAGGGGAAATGTGGACGATTTTACCGATTCGATATTCGAAATAAACACATCGCCAACTGGGATAAATCGTGATTGTCAGAACTGGATATGACAAGTGGCATTTCGGAAATCAAGCTTTTGATTTCTGATTTCTCAATTGTGGATTTCAGATATTCAGGTATTGCGATTTCCGATTTCTGATTTCTGAATTCTGGTTTCCGATTTCTGATTTCTAAATTCTGATTTCAAGTTTCAGAGTTGTGATATTTGAATTGCTATATCTAATATCGGGTTAATCATGGCCTGAAAATCAAATATTTCATATCTATAATAATCAGAACTTAGTACTGAATTGCATCTATTTTGCGATGTTCTTGATTTTAGAATCAGGAAAACAGGTTGGCCGCAAAGTATCCTGATT
>JAHPZR010030326.1:2500-12500 GCA_019787425.1 Platygyra sinensis | reverse complement strand
CGCGATTCCGGCCAATATGTACGAGAAATCCTAACACAAATTCCTTGCAATGGACGCAATATCGATCAACCACAGTGTACTGTGTTGCAAGAGGCTAAGCTTAAGTTTCACCTCAAAAAAAATACGCAATGCTGACAATATCAATAAATCCCTCTCCTGAGCCCGAAAGAAATAGGATGCCTTACCGTTTCTACGTCAGTTTGCGGTGGTATGACAAGAAACCTCAATATAACCTAGTCAACATATCTGAGATGATGGACAAACACATTATTTACATACAGTTTTTACTATAACACGAGTAAGGTAAAATTGTATACCCTATTGAGATACACCTGACAATTTAGACACACGTGTAATTATGCCTCCTGTAGTTTTCTTGTTTTGTTGTTGTGTTTTCTTCCCTTTAAACCCTACTCTGTAGTTAAGCTTTTTCGTATTGAATTAGACACTTCCCAATGTTAAAACTCTGAGTCTAAAGCAGAAAGAAGTCTGACCATGCAGACCTTATTCGGTAATAGATAAAGGGTCATGCAGATAAGCATGGGATTGTTCTCAATATGAAACAACAGGGTCACTTTCCCAGGGGTCTCTAAACTCATTTTAAAATTTCCTGAACATGAATATGTTCAGTGTGGTTTTCAAAATATTTTCGTTAGATTTATAACACTAACCCGCTACCCAGATAAGCCAACTTAACCTTGACCTGTAACTGTGACCACTTTGCATTTTGTGTATTTTTAATCATTTATTTATAACAAAAAGGTCCTGTTGGATACTGTTTTTTTTTTCTTTCTCCTTGCTATATTTTGCGAGTTGTTAACTGCACCCCTTGTGCGGCTAGACAATACAATTAATTAAAGTCGCGGATTGATCGATAAATGGACAGACGGAGCGATTAGTATTGCAAAGAACTGTCTGTTGCTGGTACATGGCTAAGTTAATGCCGAAGGAACAAAAAAAACCACATCACCCGGGTTTCGCGTAACGGTTAATTCCTCGTGATTTTCTTCGTGGTTTTAGGTTCATTAGGTATCGAGACAATGATCAAGAGACCGTTAATCTGGCTATCATTATACTGTAGTGTATAGTCGACTATGTTTACATCTGAATTCATGAGAAAAGACAACTTGTAACTATAACAAAATTTTATCTGTTTAACACTACTTGCGATCGCAGCGTTTTATCGAAAGAAATGCGTTACGCAGTGATGTTGGCGCTGCCCCAATTGTAAACTCTCTGATATTTGAGTGCTGGCGGTAAATATGACGTACATTTTGAAACCGTGCTTATCTGCTTTCCCGCCCACCGTTTGCAACACTTCAAACAACTTTAACCGCAACTTTATCAATGTTTCCGTGTGAAAGGTTGCTACATAAGCACTTGCTGAATAGAGCTACAACAGGTGTGTGGGTGGGGCTAGCTGTTTGACTGCCATCCACACAGCGCGAGTACATGCATGCATGTGTAATATATTTAACAAATAAAGAAGCTTAACCTGTGTATTACACTGACGTGATAAACTACGACGGGCATTTGAGAACACGAGCGAAATGTAGAAAACACGAGCCGCATGCAGTGTTTTCTCCATTTCTAGAGTGTTCTTAAATTCCTGGAGTGTTTTATCACAATATAATAAACGGTTTAGGCTTCTTCATTTGCTTTATGATACAGATTTTTCACGCGCAAAACAACAAAACACACTTTTTCTATGTTTTATATTCTGATAAAACATGGGTTTTTTGACCAATCAGAGCGCACGCAGGGTCCTATCTATATTAGATAAAAAAAAACAAAATATAACCATTTTTTACCCTGAAAAGAAATACTTCAAATTGGACATAACATGTCCTTATTTTTAATTTACCCTGAAAAGAAATAATTCAAATTGGACATAACATATCATTGTTAAGAATCCTAACTGGCCGGAAGCAAACCAGTTGGCTATATATATTTACATTCGAGGCCATAGATTTGAATTAACTCGGGCTATACCATATAAGGTCTTCTCGACTGGACTAGATTACAAGTGCTGACTCAAGAACTGTCAAGAAGACGGTCATTCTCTATAGGCTGCATTTCTCTCATGTTCTGCATGCATTTAAGGACGTTCGCGCCCATTGCTACTGGGCATCTCTAGTGCGCACGCTATTCATTGGTCAATCACGTGCCACGTCATTTTCAAGCGCGCGCACCGAGTCGAAAACTCAACAAAATATAGAGCTGATGACCTTTGCGTTAACTTTGTGTGCGAATATTTTTGTTGGATGCTCGGTGACCCCACTTTTTTTTCGGCAGATCACTTCCTTTCCTGATTCTCTCCATGATACTAAAAACCAAAAAACATCTGTACGTGGGAAGTTTAATTATTTCTCATATACTGTTTAAATAGGGTCGAATTGGTACATGGATACAGGTGTGCGTAACTTAGAAGTTGTATTTTTTAAGGCTAATTCTAGCTGATTTAATGGCATTTGTAGCAAAGATCTATCAAATAGGCCTATATATGCTGTGTTAAACACACATAACTTAGATATGATTCTTCAACTTAAATATATGCCGATAGTAATGAATCCGGCCAGAATCGCCTCAGTGGCTGGAAATCCTAGAAATGCTATGATCTGTGATGCGCCTTATCTTCAAAACGAGTTCGGTGACCCCCGATTTTTTTTACGTTTTTCATCCAATCTTATCATTTTCTACCTGCCGTCAAAGTTTTAAAAAAATCTGTAGGTGGGAAGTTTTTGGGCGCGAACGTCCTTAAGTGCATGTGACGTTTTACTTTATCGTCAACTTTAATTATATTTTTTTATTTCGTTAAGTTAAAATCCAACATTGTGTTTTTAACTACCTTACTGCATGAAATTTTCCGACAGTCGCGACACGTTTATTTGGCGATTTTGAGGTGCGCTTCGCACATTTAAGGTGGCTGAACACAGTTTTTAATGTGTGTTTCAGTCACCATTTTCTCACAAACTCTTTATCCTTTGGTCGCAAAACATGTCAGCAAGCAAGGTAATAACAAAAACTCTGGCTTTTTAATAGTCAAGCCGACGTTTGAGACGTTGCCATGGCAACATGAATAAACATAAACAGGAATTTGAAATCGATTTTTTTTATTTCCAGAAAATCTCGTCATTACATTTTCTTCATAATTTGCAGGCACAAGCTTGTAACAATCAGTTCTCGCAAGTCTATTTTACAAATGAGTTTATGAAAGTTCATATATTTGAACTGCGGAGAATGACATGCATGAAGATATGATTGATCAGGCTTTAATTTCACTGCTTAAGTTGTGTGCATAATTGCGATGATCAATTCGGACTATTTTATTAATAATTTAATAGAAAGAACTTTAATTATCAATTTTTGAAAAATAATATCTAGAATTTCCTCTGTTAAAGCTTAAAACTTTTTTCCTTACTCCAGTTACTTATTTTCTAAAGTATATGCGTACCAAATTTCGGGACATTCTAATGAGTGATTCTCGAGAAATAGGCGTATTTCTGATAAAGCTTTTCTGCGTTCCATCGCAATTCTTTTACTTACTACGCATGCGCTGCTTTTAACTGGATTCTTTCAGTAACAAAGAAAAATCTGAGAATTGCTGGGTTCTTTACATCGTTACGTGTTCTGACATACCTTTGTTATAAAAAACTAAAACTATCAATACGGCTGTGTTGAATTGATTATAAAAAAAAGCCGCTCAGATGGCGCGGCCATTGAGCAAATAAAATGATCGCTATATCGATGCTCATCATTTTTGGTTTTTGCAATCCTATAGTGCGCGCATTGAATAGCATTAGCAAGAGTGCCCGCAAAAACTGTGTTCAGCGGGCACCTTTTGAATCACTTTAACTTCGCTTTTTCGTGTAACACACAATATATTTCCTTGGCAATGTCACTTCTGACATGTTTTTCAATTTTGTAAACCGACATTATCAAAGGTGCAACAACGTCAAAAGTAACAAAAACGCAATGGCGGGACAAACAGAAACATAATGTGAGTCACAATCAGTTTGCGTCATTTTATGTTTGCGGCACGTTTTGTTCGCGTCACCTTAATTTCATGTAATAACGTAATTGCATGTGGCGCAGGGTTATGGGATTCTTCGGCTTTTTGTAACCTGTTAACAACAGTTTTCAGACATCCCATGGCAAATAAGGAACTGACATTTTTTTCACTTTGCTTAGCATATATATTTCTCTATGTTAGACAAGCATTGATATTTTTGTGAAAATACCAGTCCCGAAATGAAACGAGAGTTAATTTCCAAGCCTCGGATTGCAGTAACTTTCTTTTCCAGTAGGTGGTCGATACTGCTCAGTGCCAATATGTAATGAAAGTTTTATATTTGCCATCTTGAAATGTTCAGCCTTCAATGTGACACGCGAACTTCACATGTTTAGAAGCCAAAAATCGATCTTCAACAAAATATGATATATCGGATACAGCCATGCAAACCGGCCAGCGCGCGCTGTTGCGATCGATCACGATCGATCGACCGACCGCTCCCGAGAACGGGATGGAAATCGTGTCTTTGTACAGCGACTGCTGCGACTCCCCATAAAAGTGTCCTCCATGAATTTGAGCTGCGATTTGTTTTCCTCACTTGACTGGTTCTTTGGCAGGCTGTCGCAGTTTTATTCTCTCGACTGCACCGGAATATATTGACTATTTCCATCAACCACTGGCCTTCCAGTATAAGGGCTGCTAATTAACACTCCTGAAGCACCTGCTACTTGCACCGTGATATATCGATGATTGAGCTGAGAGATTTCTACGATGTTTCAGTTTCTCGTTAACCCTCTTAACCCATTGCATCAACATCCCCCTCCTCATTTTAGCTTCCCCATAGCTTCCAAATATAGTTTAGGACTGGTTGCGTGCTTCCATCCCATGAGCGTTTCCCTGGCACGTGCCACCTGAAATGAGCTAAACATATTTCTTAACATTCTTACATACTAGAGAAGCTTTCTCAATTGATGGTCACGCGGCCAGATTCGAAGCCTTGCACGAAACTTTAACAATCAGCCGCAATGCAGCAAAACCCCAGTGATCAGTGACAAATGGTCACCATTAAAAGTTTCTAGTGAAATTTCCTTAGTTTGGAATCAGTTGTTCAAAATTGCTTGCAGTGACGTACCTCCGATTGGAAGAATCTAGAACATCGCATGTACACATCCCTTTTGAAGTTCACTGATTTTGAAAAATTACCGCGATAAATCTTCAATTTTTCGACAGTCTTGGTGTAATCCCCTGGCTACAGGGGTCCAGACGAAACACTTTGATGTTCTGATCTAGTTTTAGCTGGTTAAAGTAAGATAAGCGATGTTCTAGGATTTAGCTTGCCGCTGCACGCTGCGTTGAGAAAGAAAAAACCGAAAATTGTAACAGAGCCTTGAAAGCTACTTTCACGTAAATTAAAGGGCTTTTCTGGAATCATTACAGGCATATTTCTAACACCGATCCTTTTTTTGGCAAAAGATGTTATTATAAAGATCCTTCTACGCATCAAATGCAACCATTATGCGCTGTAAATCTGTTGCTATAATCCAAAGACATGACAAAGCGAGGTAATCTTTTGCAATAGGACCGATCGTCGATTGTTCATCTTAGTGTGCCGATAATTAACTTGCGTCGAAAGCTAATTAAACTGTTGACGTTTCCAAATTACTATCCTGTTCATACATGGCATGATGGAACTATCCTCCACTGAGAGCCCTTGAACAAGTTTAAGCCACCGACTTACTGACGTGTTTGAGGTATTTCAGGGCGTGCTAGGTATTGCGACAATCAATTAATGGATCAATGCCTTTAGACAGAGGTACTTTCTACAAGTTCGCGTTTTCCTGGTCCACATTTTACAAGTCTTCGTTTTACAAGTCCGTGTTTGCGTTTTACAAGTCCCCGTTTTACAAGTTTCAAGTCTGCGTGTTACAAGTCCGTGTTTTTACAAGTCCAGTCCAGTCCAGTCTAGTCCTCGAAATACAGTATGCCGAACTTTGAGAGAATTAATTATAATTAGGTCAGATATTTCAAGCGATCAAATAGGATATTTAAACTTCCGGCTGGAACTATCTGCTAAGGCTCGTTTACACAGGCGATATTTGTCTCGGCAACTCGATGCAATTTTTGTCGCGCAAAAGTTGCAACAAGTTTCAAACATGTTCGAAACCACTGCGATATCGCGACGACAAATCGCACTGAAAATCGCACCTGGGGCCCGTTTCTCGAAAGACCCGGTAACTTAACGGGCCCGAAATCATATTTTAAAATCAAAGTCTCGGGAAAAGTAGGGAGTATTCTAATCTCTAGACTACTGAAGTCCGTTTTGTTACTTTAGCTGATAACTTTACTACACCATTTTCAAAACTTTTGAAATTCCCGTCCTTAATGGAAAACTAAACAGCTTAACGGGCCCGGTAATTACCGGGAGCTTCGGAAACGGGCCCCTGGTTTGAAGTTGCAGCTTTAGCCCGACAAAAATTGCATCGAGTTCCTATGACAAAAATCGCCTGTGTGAACGAGTCTTCATGATTACTGAAGGAGCTCGTGTCGCATTATTTTGAGTTATTTCGGCCACCATACCTTTGAACTGAAAGCAAGCTTAAAATAACAATTAAATAAGCTAGAAAATCACTAAAGAGGTATTAATAAACCATAAAGAAACAAGGAAGGATGCAGAAGATTAACACGGATTACAAACGACGAACCGGCTGGCACTGATTAAGGCTCAACTTTGCAAGTTGCGCGAACTTCAAAGTGTAGTTTCAGTTTTCACGGGCATGGTCAAACGTCCAATGGGGAGTTTTTCGCTTTACCGCATTTGATCGTTTGGCTCTTGTATGTAAAAGTCTGAAAGTTAGTTAAGCTTCAGTCCTCTAAAATATTCTCTGGTTTTGATTTTTTTAGTATCTGTGAAATCTAAAATACTTTTTGTCCCAATTTTGTAATCTTCCTGATATCATGAAAATTCTAAAATGGAAGAAAATTAATATCAATCGGAAGTGATTGACTCTGACCTGAAAAAAAAAAGTATAAAAAAAAAATGTGTAAACGTGGACCAGAAGTGCTTCTTTTAGTATCGAGTACGTAATGTGATAATATTATTCTGGAACACACTTAAAACAAACCGTCACGGGATCAATACAAAGATTTGCCCTAGCTTGGGTCCAAATTCCTCTTTACCGGGGCCCAGCTAAGCTGGGGCACCGGTCTTAAAATGCAGACGGTTTCTTTTTTCAACGTTACATTGTGAGGGATATACCGCTGACTTAAGATATATCGCGGGCTCGTTACTTTTGGGTGTGCAGGCTGGCCGCTCGCTGGCTGATTGAAATCTTATCCGCCATTTTGGAAAGCACGAGGCATGGAGTACAGTCAAGAGAAAGATTATAGCTTTTTAGAGAACGACACGTTCCCCAACCTTTATGATGCAAAAGTTTATGAGGGAAGATTTATGAGTGAGTATTTGGAGAGACAAATTTACGAGCGACTACTTAAGAGTGAACCTTCTATCGTGAAACTTTATCGGAGAATAAGAGCGACTTACCAAAGCTATCTAAGCTTACATTGAGTGAACCTTCCAGCTTAAAATCTATCGAGAATCAAAGCGAACACTTATCAAAGCTGACTTTATAATCATCTTAAAAAACGTGCTACAAGGCGATCTAGACGTGCTCGTGAACCGAGCAGAATTCCACTGCTATTGCTAAGAGGTCTCAACAAGAAGGTAGCATGTTGAAGAAATTTGTCTTCAAAATGATTTCAACGATTGAGATACCGAAGTCTTCAAAACCTGCATCGCTATGTTAATAAGGTGAGAAAACTTTATCATGCACGATATAAATGTAATAACAAACGTGATTCAAAGATAATTAACTTGAATAAAATGGCTATACCCAAGAAAGCTTATTTGTTGTCTTTCTTTAGCAGGCATTATCACAAGATAATGAAACTCAAATGTAAAGCACGTCGATATTTATCATTGTTTTCTCGCAATTGTGTGAGTCATATGACCAATTATGTGAATTTCAAACTAAGTAACGATATTGAGAAGAATCCAGGACCTACTCAATACAACACTGATCATCGTGAACTAATAATTAGACCTTTTATGCAAAATGACAGCTCAACAATGCAGTTGCCCTCTCTTATTTCCTCTGAGAATTTGATGCAGTCAAGATTAAGTGAACTTGGTTTACAATCAATAGATGTTGGTGGTGCAGGTGATTGTTTCTTTAGATTTGTATCACATCAATTATATGGCAATAGCAACCATCATATTGCGTATAGAGTGTGTGCACGTGACGTCATCAAATTCTTAAATCCAAAACTAAAAAGCCACTAAATGTTTTATCCTCATCAGGCATAAGAGGTACCAAATTTATTCCTGTTTACAACTTTTCCAGCTCAATAGCATCCTTCGTTTGGGAAACCAGCGCATTTTTGAATTTGGAAGTTATTGCGGTGCGTGACATAACGCGAAGATCACTTTTGTCGAAAAATATACACTTATCTCGTGATTTTTTGGCCATTTTAGGAGTTTAAGTATCAGGAAAAGTGCTTTTGTAAATATTTTTTGGTTCGGTTTAGATAATCAGTCGACTAGATAGCCAAAGTAAGTTCCAGATGTTTACACTATTTACTGGCCGCCATGTTGGAGGACTAAAGAGGTCCTCCAACATGGCGGCTCCATACTAGGCTCTGTAATTTTGTGCGGAACATTTCGACGAATATCTCAGCTTTGGGACAAGGCTCACACCTTAACTTGGAGAACTGTCCTTCATTATTTATCGTCTACAATATCACAATTTTTGACTTTATCCGTTGCATAGTTTTTTGATTTTATTTTTATTGCGTGACCGTGCACAAACTCTATACGTCTCTAAAGATGGGTGACCAAGTCCTTGGCAACTCGTTGATAACATCTTAAATCAAGATGAACAAACTTTGGCCCAAAAGTTGCTTTTTGTTGAAAATGTTTCCTTAACTTACAACAAAGACACTTTAGTTGTGTCTGAAATCAACTAGAAATTTCCTTGGCTTTATTTGGATATTGAGCTTTCCATAAGCACGATCAGGACAAATAATTAGAAGTCGAATATTTCATATAACAAATAATTATTTTTAAAAAGTTGTTAGTGTTATAAAGAAATTAAGACAGTTTTTTTGAATTTTGTGCTTTCTATATGCACGATCAGATCAAGTTCGAAATCGAATATTTCATATAAGCAAACAATTATTTTTTCGAAGGTTTGTTAATGTTATAAAGAAATTATGAGATTTTTTTGGGTATTGAGCTTTCTATAAGCACGATCGAGACAAGTACGAAATCGAATATTTCATATAAACAAACAATTATTTTTTCGAAGGTTTGTTAATGTTATAAAGAAATTATGACAATTTTTGGGTATTGAGCTTTCTATAAGCACAATCAGGACAAGCTCGAAATCGAATATTTCATGTAAACAATTACTTTTACAAAGGTTTGTTTATGTTATAAAGAAATGAAGAGAGTTTTCTGGATATTGAACTTACTATAAGCACGATCAGCACAATTTCGAAAGCGAATATTTCATGTAAACAAATACTTATTTTTAAATGTTGTTAGTGTTATAAAGAAATGACAATTTTTGGGATATTGAGCTTTCTATCCGCCGCAACAGGACAGGTTTGAAATCGAATATTTCATGTAACCGAACACTTATTTTTAATAAAGTTTGTTACTGTTATAACAAAAATACACAATTCAAAGAATATTTTAATATTATTATAAGTTGATTGGCAAAATAAAGATTAAATTATGTACCAGTCAAATCGAAGCTTTAACTCCCCTCCCCCCCCCAGGCATTTGAATTTTTGGAAAATTTTTGTTCAGATTCCCCCCTCACTGGGCCAAAAAGCTGTTCAAATGCCCCCACCCCCGGAAAAATTACCAGATTACTGTTTTAACTTTTCAGTAGTTTCTATTATGCTTCTGCGACTGTGCATGTTAAT
>JAHPZR010030325.1:12500-14831 GCA_019787425.1 Platygyra sinensis | reverse complement strand
GTGTTTTCCGCTTACTGTAAGTAATAACCGTGCATCTCTAGCATACTGAGACAAAAGCAGTTACAAGATAAACCCATAATTACAAAAAAGCCTTACCGAAGTACGTTCAACAAAAACAATGTTTCTCTCCAACTCAAAGCCGGAGTGAACGCAAATATGCGTCTAGTTCATTGTGGCATTTGCTTATACTCTGTTTTTTATATATATTGAAACTTTCATTTGCTTATGCTCTTTTTTTGAGGATGTATTGTATTAAATCTATATTGCACCACTTGGTAAGGAACACAGCAACAAAACTCGGAAACGTTAATTACGAAAAGCGGTTTGAATGGGAGATAAAAGACAGAAGAGGGAGAAAGGGCCGTTTACATTAAGTTGATAATCAATGCCAAGAAACCAATCGATTTTTTCTTATCAGACGCCAAAAACCACAAATGTACAGCACAGGGTCGTGGGACAAGCGCGGGACAACAATAACTGACAAGACGACTAGGTAACCGCGCAAAAAAGCCTCTGGCATCCGGGATAGGTAGGACGTCGTTTCTACGGTGAATACACAAACCAAGTGTGGCGTAAGCCCGGAAAATTCCCTTGACGATAGAAATGGGAAAACTAAGACTAATAACACCGAAACTAACAAAGACTGAATACACGCACCCCTTCCCACAATCCCGCAACACACCACCATGAATTACAATAGCTAATGTTTATTAAGTATATATATATATATAAAAAATAACACTCGATATTAACAACATTAACACTAAGTACTAATTCTAAATATTCTATAACAATCTTTTGCTTGAAAATTATTACAACTAATTACTAAACTATTACGATTCCTATCTTTAACTTAAGTAATTTTAAACCTATACAATAATAACAAACGAATACGAACTAACTAATTATTTACAAAATATATACAGCAGTTCAGTATACAGTTCAGTTTCACAATCCCTGTCTTTTCCTAACCAACACCACACCACAAAATCCCAACCAATACCACAAACCTCCTCTTCTTCCTCTTTGGTTCAAACCTCGTCCCGCGTCTTTACATCCTTTCTTACAGCTGACGTTTTCTTCTCAGCACAAGATCTTTCAATGCTTTCAATCACCACACAGCACGTAATACTTCTCAATCCTATCGCCACCACTGACAAATGTGTTTCGTCAAATTACTTCTTGGCTGGCGCCTACCAATGGCCTTTGGCAGTGAATACTACTTTCTGTCTCTGGCCACAGGCCCTTCACCTCGTCTCTCTTTTTCTTACTTTGTTCCCTTTACCAACAAAACTGCTACACAACAACCCACTACATCTGTACAACTTACATTTATACATTTATGGTAATTTTTCTACAATTATCACTTAAAACAAACGCTATAAAGAAAGTTACTGGAAAGAACACTTGTTACACGCTTAATTGTACAAATTTACATCATTTCTAATACATACATCTAAACTACACAATACACTAAGGATGTTTGAATATTAATTACTTAAATGTTACAAGAGTTACGTAATAGAGTTACGTAATAATCAACGACAAAATCCAAACAAAACATACTGAAACAAAAACTTGAACTAAACGCAAATAACTATGTGATAAAACTAAATAATTTCGTGACACCAAGTAGTGGAGTTCTATGCTTATATGACGTTATAAGCTTTCTCCCAAAGTTCATGTATTCACCAAAAACAAGTATTGTGATGGCAATTTCATGGCGAAAGGCTCAAACATTTGCTCTGTTGAGCGAAAAAGAGCAAAAAATTGAGTGAAGATTGAGTAAAATTTAGTAAGACTCCAAAATCTTGGATGAGTACCGGATACAAACATTAAACAACTCTGCAAGGGCAACTGCAACTGAAGGACTGATGAAACAACGAGGAAATGCGTTATAGTAACATTTCACCCACTATATTTACATTGTAATTGCACGAATTGGACACTCCCCTTGGGGCTTTTCAGGACCAATTTTACAATGTTTCCTCAGGCTATTTGGTGAGATCGGACGTCAGCTTATATAAGGCGCCTCAGGCTGCCGCTATCAGTCCATTATTGATCTCAACCGCCCGACCCATACATGTAGAGATAGACCACCGGGAACTACGTCCCCTACTCTTTTCGACAAGTGCGTGGGTTCTTTAACGTCCCCTGCTAACCATGAAACACTGAAGATGCAGGAGACGGGGCCTACGGTTTATAGTCGTTATCCGAGAAGACTTGAATGTCTAACCATTTGAAGATATAATTACAAAGGCAGCACATTCTCCTCATTTATTTTAAGACCCTGAGTGTTGGTCCGATCTAGGGCTCGAACCCTCGACCTCC
>JAHPZR010030325.1:0-2500 GCA_019787425.1 Platygyra sinensis | reverse complement strand
GGCTTTCTCAAGGTATACCATAGAATATCCCACTCGTCAATTGTATTTTCTTTGCGTACAAACTCGCCTTAAGGCTCTTGTGTATATCGTGAGATATTCCACGGTACACCACTCGAATGCATTGCATAACTAGAATGTATCCCATTACAAAATAATGAAACCGCCGCCTGGTTAGCTCAGTTGGTTGGGCGTCAGTCTGCTGTGCGGGAGGTCGAGGGTTCGAGCCCTAGATCGGACCAACACTCAGGGTCTTAAAATAAATGAGGAGAATGTGCTGCCTTTGTAATTATATCTTCAAATGGTTAGACATTCAAGTCTTCTCGGATAACGACTATAAACCGTAGGCCCCGTCTCCTGCATCTTCAGTGTTTCATGGTTAGCAGGGGACGTTAAAGAACCCACGCACTTGTCGAAAAGAGTAGGGGACGTAGTTCCCGGTGGTCTATCTCTACATGTATGGGTCGGGCGGTTGAGATCAATAATGGACTGATAGCGGCAGCCTGAGGCGCCTTATATAAGCTGACGTCCGATCTCACCAAATAGCCTGAGGAAACATTGTAAAATTGGTCCTGAAAAGCCCCAAGGGGAGTGTCCAATTCGTGCAATTACAATGTAAATATAGTGGGTGAAATGTTACTATAACGCATTTCCTCGTTGTTTCATCAGTCCTTCAGTTGCAGTTGCCCTTGCAGAGTTGTTTAATGTTTGTATCCGGTACTCATCCAAGATTTTGGAGTCTTACTAAATTTTACTCAATCTTCACTCAATTTTTTGCTCTTTTTCGCTCAACAGAGCAAATGTTTGAGCCTTTCGCCATGAAATTGCCATCACAATACTTGTTTTTGGTGAATACATGAACTTTGGGAGAAAGCTTATAACGTCATATAAGCATAGAACTCCACTACTTGGTGTCACGAAATTATTTAGTTTTATCACATAGTTATTTGCGTTTAGTTCAAGTTTTTGTTTCAGTATGTTTTGTTTGGATTTTGTCGTTGATTATTACGTAACTCTATTACGTAACTCTTGTAACATTTAAGTAATTAATATTCAAACATCCTTAGTGTATTGTGTAGTTTAGATGTATGTATTAGAAATGATGTAAATTTGTACAATTAAGCGTGTAACAAGTGTTCTTTCCAGTAACTTTCTTTATAGCGTTTGTTTTAAGTGATAATTGTAGAAAAATTACCATAAATGTATAAATGTAAGTTGTACAGATGTAGTGGGTTGTTGTGTAGCAGTTTTGTTGGTAAAGGGAACAAAGTAAGAAAAAGAGAGACGAGGTGAAGGGCCTGTGGCCAGAGACAGAAAGTAGTATTCACTGCCAAAGGCCATTGGTAGGCGCCAGCCAAGAAGTAATTTGACGAAACACATTTGTCAGTGGTGGCGATAGGATTGAGAAGTATTACGTGCTGTGTGGTGATTGAAAGCATTGAAAGATCTTGTGCTGAGAAGAAAACGTCAGCTGTAAGAAAGGATGTAAAGACGCGGGACGAGGTTTGAACCAAAGAGGAAGAAGAGGAGGTTTGTGGTATTGGTTGGGATTTTGTGGTGTGGTGTTGGTTAGGAAAAGACAGGGATTGTGAAACTGAACTGTATACTGAACTGCTGTATATATTTTGTAAATAATTAGTTAGTTCGTATTCGTTTGTTATTATTGTATAGGTTTAAAATTACTTAAGTTAAAGATAGGAATCGTAATAGTTTAGTAATTAGTTGTAATAATTTTCAAGCAAAAGATTGTTATAGAATATTTAGAATTAGTACTTAGTGTTAATGTTGTTAATATCGAGTGTTATTTTTTATATATATATATATACTTAATAAACATTAGCTATTGTAATTCATGGTGGTGTGTTGCGGGATTGTGGGAAGGGGTGCGTGTATTCAGTCTTTGTTAGTTTCGGTGTTATTAGTCTTAGTTTTCCCATTTCTATCGTCAAGGGAATTTTCCGGGCTTACGCCACACTTGGTTTGTGTATTCACCGTAGAAACGACGTCCTACCTATCCCGGATGCCAGAGGCTTTTTTGCGCGGTTACCTAGTCGTCTTGTCAGTTATTGTTGTCCCGCGCTTGTCCCACGACCCTGTGCTGTACATTTGTGGTTTTTGGCGTCTGATAAGAAAAAATCGATTGGTTTCTTGGCATTGATTATCAACTTAATGTAAACGGCCCTTTCTCCCTCTTCTGTCTTTTATCTCCCATTCAAACCGCTTTTCGTAATTAACGTTTCCGAGTTTTGTTGCTGTGTTCCTTACCAAGTGGTGCAATATAGATTTAATACAATACATCCTCAAAAAAAGAGCATAAGCAAATGAAAGTTTCAATATATATAAAAAACAGAGTATAAGCAAATGCCACAATGAACTAGACGCATATTTGCGTTCACTCCGGCTTTGAGTTGGAGAGAAACATTGTTTTTGTTGAACGTACTTCGGTAAGGCTTTTTTGTAATTATGGGTTTATCTTGTAACTGCTTTTGTCTCAGTATGCTAG
>JAHPZR010030324.1:12500-14439 GCA_019787425.1 Platygyra sinensis | reverse complement strand
GGTACAGTACATTTTCAGTTGAATGTAACACGGGATTACTATACAGTACTTCCTCACTGTGGTCAGAGCTAGTAGATGTATTTATAACGTTCTGCATTTTTGGCCTACGAGATCCCATTATGTTTTCAGCTTAAGAGTGGGAATTCCCCCCTCCCCCCACCTAAATTTGCCATTTGATGTTCCATCCCCTTATATATTCTTCCAAATGCTGTCTATTTTGAAACTGTAGAATGAAAATTCACTAACGATTATTTCGTTTTACACCTGTCAAATGATATTTTATTGTCTATCGACGGCTTGATATAAGAACTTGAAATCAAGATTGTTCATTGGCGATGTTGAAATTTTGACTGTGACAGTGGTGGCACTGTGTCCTATTTAGTGGTTCTGCTGCTTCTTCTCTCGGGTATTGCTGAAAAAATATAATAAAGATGTTCATGTAACTAATACGTCCAGCGTACGCTTATACGAGTTCAAGAACTGACTTAAAAGTGGTAATGAAAGCAGACAATGTCTGTTTAGAACACTTTTGAAATGATTTGAAACCCATGGGCTCGAGAAAGGTGAGAAAAATGCCAACGCGTAATTAAAAGAAACCTAATAACAGAGAACAGAGACCATTTCGGGCGTGACTGAAGCTTAACTGAGTCCTAAAACGCGCGTTAAACTCCGAAAAAAAAAATCCATGTGTAAAAAAGGCATTTTAACGATCTATCTTGAACACGGACTCGAGGTAAAGTGAGACCAGAGAACGTAATTTTCATCCCTAGGCAGGACGCCCCATCATCGCGAGATTCCCTCCAAATAGCCTTCACACCTCACCGGATCCATGCACCGGTCTTTGATTTATATATGAACAGATGAAAAACTGACAACATTGGCAATATCATGGCCTCTTCGGCTTCGCGACAAGGGCTGGAGGAGATAAAGAGACTCCGGGTTGAGGCCTTCTCTGAAATGCGTGCTGTTACCTGGCTCCGTCCGACTGGTACCCAGCGTTATGTCACATCACAGATCCGGGAAGTGCGACTGGTGAAATGTTTTTGAAATCCTTCTCGATGCTGTCAATCAGTTGCTTTTCGTCGTCATCATACATATCGCTGAAGTTTGGTGACTTTATCAGGACGATCTCGGCCTTTTTATGTCTATGTGAAAGGTAAGAAATCAAAAAAAGAAAATTGGCATGCCTGAAAGAGAAACTCATTCAATCAGATCACACCGGATCGGAGAAATTTGAAAATAGTGTTTTCACTCTGAAAACGCATCATGTTTTCCACATTAATTAGCTGGAGAAATTTAGATATGTCCAGGATTGAACGCTAATAAAATTCAAATTCCGTATGACAAGCATCACAAAGTGTCCTCATTGGTAAAAAGTCACCAAAACACACACAATTCTGTCAAATATGAATTAGTAATATGGTAATGTCAAATAGCCCTGCCAAATATGAAGTACTAATCAAACGATGTACACCTGCGTTCAATCCTGGCCATAAGTGGAAAATTAGTGAACAGTAGGTCAAGCTGTAGAAATGAAACTTCATTTTCAACTTTTTCCGGCGGTTCAGCTATAGAGTGGACGACTGGGACCTAAGATTTGATGGTGAAGCTTCCGTCATCTGACACAAACTTGAACTGAGGCGGAGAGCTTCCCATGTGTTAAATAATAACATCGGCAGAATTCATATCGAAGTAATGAAAACTGATCAACCAAATTATTTGTCAGAGATGCGATCACATCAAGCACTTACACTTGTTATTTGCTAACGTTCCTTTATTCACTTCGAGCTCTTGGGAGCGGGGTAATTAATTCTCGATGTTTCAATTATTCACGTGACGTATATTAGCCAATCGAGTGCGCGAGAAACGAAAAAAGGGGCCGATGCACGGTTGCCTTACGGCCTTCAGCTTGTATGAGGCTGCAATGCAATCTTTCGCT
>JAHPZR010030324.1:0-7500 GCA_019787425.1 Platygyra sinensis | reverse complement strand
CCCTCGGCCTAAACCAATGTAGCGATATAATAATGTTTGTTTATATTGAAATCGTTTACGCAAACGTTTAAAATAGTGATCGTTTCCGATGCTGATGAACCGAGATTACATTTAATCAATTGTGTATATGAAGCATAACATTAATTTTCTTATCACATACGGGGCAAAATTACTGAATGCTGATTGGCTGAGACAGAGGGCATTTTTTCTTAATTTTTGTAATTGCCCCGGGCAAAATTACTTGATGCTGATTGGCTGAGCACGCCTGCATTGAGTTGGTTTCCCGCTTCAAACGGATTTTGAAAAGAAATTTCAGAAACGCATCGCTTCTGAGTTTGATCTAAACACGGTTATTTCATCTTAACGTGAAAGCGAATCAACATGCAACAAAGTGCAGTCTTTTGGTGGAAAAGCAAAAGGATTTTTCCGACTAAAAATGCATTGATTCGCAGCCTGAAAATCGTTTAGTGGAGACGGCTAGTGTTGCACGAAACATAGAATTACAGAACTTCATGGCCGCCAAACTGAAAGTTAATTTCTTCGTTCTGCTTCGGGTCGCCTTATTAGTATTACAGCTCACTTTATCGGCGTAAAAACAGCGTAAATTTTGTTGGTACGTGAAGTTTTCACAGTGGAAAGGACAGTTTTGGATTCAAGAAGTTATTAGAGCTCGTTTGGACACTTGTTTACGTCTATCATCGATCGAAGAACAAGTAGTTTCACGCCGTTGCAAGCTTCGCAAAACAGGTGAATAAAATTAGATTGCTTATAGTTTTGTTTGTAAAGAAATGGCTTTGAGTGAATTGAACCAAGTTGCTGTGTTTTGCTTACTATTATAGTAGGCTTTCCCCGTGTTATTGCTAACCTGTTAAATAATGACAACCGGCAAACCTGTTTACGCGAGGGCAAGACCTTGAACCTTTGTACAAAATTTTGCCCTTTTTGTGATAAACAAGTAATCGCAAGTGCTCTCGGGCAATTAAGGATTAATTTCACTTGTATTTTCAAAGTTTTCCAAATTGCCCTCGTCGCTTCGCGACTCGGGCAATTTTGTAAAAACTTTGAAAATACTCGTGAAATTAATCCTTAATTGCCCTCGGCCCCATGCGATTACATATACAAATTTAACATTTCTCGATGTAATAATGATGCCCATCGCAGCTAATAGCTAGCTAAAAATAATACTACATAGATAGCTCTGAATTTTCATCATTTTTTTTTTGTTATATTTTATCTTTTATTATTTATTTTATTTTTTTGCAAATTTCACTCAAGACATAAGCCGGCAGAACTGGTTGATTTGGAGAGCGAATATGGAAAAGATGGTATTGACTTAGCTTCGAGTCACGTCCATAGAGACCATCAAGAGAAGGAGAAATTGATAAACTGCGATGGAACTAATTCTGTCGATAGCAGTGAACGAATGAGCAACCAACGGAATATTTACAGGGTAATCACTACACCAATAAACTAAAAGCGATTCTTGTAACATTGTTGTCAGTAGATAAATAACGGGCTTATTTAACCCGTCTGTAGATATCAGCGGTTTTCCAGAAATCGCTTGGCGCAGACAAAATAATTAAAATTACATTTAGAATTTGTTTTATTTTGCAGGAAGATACGGATGAGATATTTGATCCATCTGCGTTAATAGATATTGAGAAATTCAGAGCTGTAAATGCCCCTGCAAAACAGGTGGGTTATTATAGAAATTTATCAGTTTACCATAAGAAAGTTTCTTTCGGGCCCTACTAAGAAATAACTCACGGAACTGGCCTGTTTCGGAATTCTTATGTTTATTTATCTCACTAAAACAAGAATATATATTTTTCTTATGCGAAAGTTTGCGAGCCATATGGCGCTAGTAACCTCGACGGCAAAACTGAAAGATTCGTATAGACTGACGTTCCCTGAATATTATATTTGTTCAACAATTGAATAGTTGATGGTATAGAACTGGGGAAAAAGAGCAAAAAAACTGTTCTTCTAGCTTCAAAAATGTTAAATCAATCTGTAACAATTCTTTATTTATTCCTTTCAGATATCAACATCAAACAGAGATTCAGGTAAGAGTTTCTTCAGTTATAGGACGTCGACTATGAGATACTGCCACCTGGCTTGGTCTTGAGTGAAATTTGCAAAAAAATAAAATAAAATAATAAAAGATAAAATATAACAAAAAAAAAATGATGAAAATTCAGAGCTATCTATGTAGTATTATTTTTAGCTAGCTATTAGCTGCGATGGGCATCATTATTACATCGAGAAATGTTAAATTTGTATATGTAATCGCATGGGGCCGAGGGCAATTAAGGATTAATTTCACGAGTATTTTCAAAGTTTTTACAAAATTGCCCGAGTCGCGAAGCGACGAGGGCAATTTGGAAAACTTTGAAAATACAAGTGAAATTAATCCTTAATTGCCCGAGAGCACTTGCGATTACTTGTTTATCACAAAAAGGGCAAAATTTTGTACAAAGGTTCAAGGTCTTGCCCTCGCGTAAACAGGTTTGCCGGTTGTCATTATTTAACAGGTTAGCAATAACACGGGGAAAGCCTACTATAATAGTAAGCAAAACACAGCAACTTGGTTCAATTCACTCAAAGCCATTTCTTTACAAACAAAACTATAAGCAATCTAATTTTATTCACCTGTTTTGCGAAGCTTGCAACGGCGTGAAACTACTTGTTCTTCGATCGATGATAGACGTAAACAAGTGTCCAAACGAGCTCTAATAACTTCTTGAATCCAAAACTGTCCTTTCCACTGTGAAAACTTCACGTACCAACAAAATTTACGCTGTTTTTACGCCGATAAAGTGAGCTGTAATACTAATAAGGCGACCCGAAGCAGAACGAAGAAATTAACTTTCAGTTTGGCGGCCATGAAGTTCTGTAATTCTATGTTTCGTGCAACACTAGCCGTCTCCACTAAACGATTTTCAGGCTGCGAATCAATGCATTTTTAGTCGGAAAAATCCTTTTGCTTTTCCACCAAAAGACTGCACTTTGTTGCATGTTGATTCGCTTTCACGTTAAGATGAAATAACCGTGTTTAGATCAAACTCAGAAGCGATGCGTTTCTGAAATTTCTTTTCAAAATCCGTTTGAAGCGGGAAACCAACTCAATGCAGGCGTGCTCAGCCAATCAGCATCAAGTAATTTTGCCCGGGGCAATTACAAAAATTAAGAAAAAATGCCCTCTGTCTCAGCCAATCAGCATTCAGTAATTTTGCCCCGTATGTGATAAGAAAATTAATGTTATGCTTCATATACACAATTGATTAAATGTAATCTCGGTTCATCAGCATCGGAAACGATCACTATTTTAAACGTTTGCGTAAACGATTTCAATATAAACAAACATTATTATATCGCTACATTGGTTTAGGCCGAGGGATGAAAAAAACAAGACAAAAACAACAGAAAAAGCCACAACAACAACAACGACAACAACAAATTCTAATTTGAACTCGAATGCTATCAGTTTTCACGCGTTAAACTGGCTTTAACCGCATGGTGTAAATTTGGCGGTCATTCCGTATTTCATAGTGTTTGTTTCATCCGCATGCAGGTGATAACAAAACACATCATGCATTTAAAAGAACATTGCGATCACAGAAGACAGTTTTGCTGTTTCAAAATAACTTTCTGGAGAAAACAATTACGTCACCTAACCGACTAAATGCCGGAAAGTTTTGTGGAAATATTTGCTGAACGGACCCAGTTTTATTATTATTTCGGCCTGGAATTAGTCCCGTGTCACTAGAGTTTCGCTTCTCTAGTCATTTATCAAGTCGATTAAAACATTAAATTGGGTCTAAGCATTTGCAAACCGTCGGTTATTTGAACAATAAATATGTTTCGCGGTTATTCAAATGATATAGAATTTTTGTGGTTTACAAACTAGAGTTTATCCACTTCTTTGGGAAATTTTGTGGTTGCAGCAAGAGATTAAAAATTGCGTGTTACTTAAAATTCACTAATGACGTGGGAACCAGAGGGACTTAACGGAAATAATTAAAGTTTATTTTTTTGGAGTATGCATCTTGCCAGTGACGCAAATTTACGCTCATGTACTTTTCAGTGGTTCCTCCCTTCATATGTACGCAGTAAAGGGTTTTTAATTCTTTTCTATAATGGTTAACATATCATATACGCAATAATTGACAGTAAATAGATACAATAATTAACCTGAACATTGCTGCAGAAAAGATAAACAAACATTTAAACAAACAAAAAGTAAACAACAGAAAAGGCACGGAACAGCATTTCAGTAACTTTTCTCAGAGAATATTTTCGTAGACTTTAAACCATTAATATACATAATTCAGTTGACTATATAATGCTTGTCAACCACACTTTCTAAGTGAAAAGAAGATAAGCTATCTCTTAACTTGGTGGAAATGGATGAAGTTGCTAGTGGCGTGACCTACAAAGAACTTTCCATTGGGTTAATTCGCCGTGTTCGTGTGTCATTGTTTGTCCATATATATAATACTAGTGGTGGTGCGTTTTAGTAAAAAAGGAAATCTTCCTGCGAAATCGCCATTTGGGAAAAATGAAAGCTCTATCTGTAAAACAATGCTGACAGTTAAGACAAATATTCTAGGAGACAAATAATCTAAAACAACTCAGTTATGTTCGGTCACGGATGTATCGCTTAATTACGGGATAGGCTCAAGCTTTAAGAGCGGAAAAACGTACTGCGCAGAAACTGCCTACCCCAGCTTGTCAGCTCAGGTAATAATTCAGGCTGCAGCGGTTGATTTTGTCACAAAAAAAGGTTGATGCTCCAGGAGAAAATTATTTCAGCTTTTCATTATTGACGAGAAATTTTTATTGCTACTTACTGGGAAAATTGGGAAAGCATAGTTAGTTCGTAACTTTTTTGTTTACTTGATCGAAGAAATTCCCGCCTTTCTTCCAAAATGGGAGCCTGGCGCACAGTCATAACTCGCGCGCGCATGCTAATTACGTAATAATTACGCTTTTCTGCTCTGAATCTGAAGCTGGTTGGAAGCCTCCTACCCAGATCTCACTCGGTTTGATCCTTGGCCATGGGAGATCTGAGCTCTAGATTAGCTGCTGTGCAGATGTAAAGCGGCCTTCACACGGCAAACTAAAGTTGGCAAACTCGTGTTGGCAGTCTCAAGTTGATGTGTGTGAACGGCACAAAAACAGTCGGCAAACAAGTTGGCAAACTGTTGGCGACAAATAGAACTTGCCTCTATTCTCGCCGACTTTTTCGTCAACTTTTTCGTGTTGGTAAACTCGTATCTGACGTGTGAACGGTTGGCCAACATGTGTTGGTAATTGTCAACCAATCAAAACGAGCTCTATTCACGTGATTTATTTGCGTGACACTTCACAAAATGGGGACGCGAGTCAACACTTTTTAAAGTTAATATCAAAGTGGTTCACAATTGTCCGGCTGTTCGGGACGTTTCATCTATTCAATTCAAAGTGAACAGACTGCAAATTATAGCAGTTGCTTAAAGGTATCTACGGGTTGTAACTGTTCATCTGTAGGATGCCTAAATTGTGTGCAATTCCACAATTAGTTTCGGCTCCATTAAATCCTATACCAATTGCAGAACATTTCAGGAGGAGCCACCCACAGTGTGAGCACAGTTACAGACAACACATATAAGTGAGGAAAATAACACAAAGTGAAATTAAGACGTTATTTAACGAACTAAATACACACGTCAATTAAATTGATGAATAATGCGCGCGCACAAAATAAAATTGCGCGCGCGCACGGACCATGATACACAACAAATCTATGTAAGAAATAAGTAATGTTAGGATACGATGGTGCAATTCATGCTTGGATTGCCAATCTCATCTCCCGCCGGGGTGCACCATACTTCTCAACAATAAGACCATGGCGATTGAAGAATTTATTGAATGATTTCTGAAGTAGATTGGTTTCAAAGCCTTGTTGTCTGAGACGTAATGAAAGTCCGCGGAGTCTATTTATGAAGTCAACTTTGGACGTGCAAATTCTAGCATATCTCACCAGTTGAGATATGTAAACACCGTAAGCTGGATTGACGGGAATGTTGCTGTCCATATGAGGAAAGTTGACTATCCGGAATGTAAAGTCATCCCTCTTATCGTACATGTTGATATGGAAAGGTGTTTTTTATCGCCCGTCTTGAACTTCGTGTCGAGATAACACACTTCAGTAGATGATATGGAAGTGTCCTTAAGTTGCAATTCCGACGGGTAAATTGCGCTGATGTAATTTCCAAAGTCCACATTGTTAATACTGAATAAATCGTCGATGTAACGAAAGGTGTCGCTGAACTGGATGGCTTTTGTAATGTCCTGCTTCATTGTTTTGACCATGAAATCATACTCGAAGGTATGAAGGAAGAGATCAGCCAAAAAGGTGCACCATTGGTGCCCATTGGTGCCCATTGGTATATCAACAACCTGCCGAAAAACAGAGCTTCCAAAACGAACGTAGATGTTGCCGATAAGAAAATCAATAGCGAAACAAAGTTTTCTACAGGAGAAGTACGTGTACCTCGTTGACGTCCTATCATTCGTCCAGAAGGTGCGAAAATTGTTGGTAGTAATGAAGCTAAAGCCTACAAAGATACTAAAAACAAACAAAACAAAACGGAGGAGCGCGCGGACAAACTTGGTTTCGTCCAAACCTTTTCATTTCTCTACCGCTTTCTGTTTCGTCTCTTCTTTTCCTCTGTTTCACTGTTGTAGGTGAGTGCGACTGCACTAAAAAAGCGGTCATGTTGCAAATTACAGTGTGTGTTATTGACCCGAGTTTGACGTGTGAAGGAAAGAGTTTGTCAACTTTTTGAAGTTTTCCAATACGAGTTTGCCAACTTAAGTTTGCCGTGTGAAGGCTCGAAAGGGTTTTTAGCTGCACGCGCGCGTGCAATCTACACACGCCATAACTAAGATGCGCACGTCAGCTGAATCAGTATTAAAATTAGCACACCGGAAGTTAATGCTGCGTAAAATCGCGCGAACCGGAAATAAAATCTGCGGAAAACATTTGCTTTTAGCTCGAAAGTTCGCTCGGTGACCTATCTTGATTTTTTGCATACACGCACCATTCGCGATGGCACTTCAGATATAAAAGTTTCGGGGAAAATTATCTAGTGGAATTTTCTGTAAGCCATAAAACGCGTTTTCTTTAAATACATTTAATTCTACTAGATAGAATTTTTCCATACTGTCTGAAAAGTTAAAGAATTTAGGGAACTTTCCAACAAAGAGACAAAAATGGTAGGTCACCGAATTAGTTTCTCAGATAATTTACAAAAACTGAAATTTAGAGGACGCTTTTGTGGACCTCGTGCGTTGCCATGGTAACTGATATGACGTCACAAGTACCCTTAAAGTATAGCCCAACAATAGAGTTGCAAGGAGACATATAGTTTGCCCACACCATTAAACATCCTTCTTTGTAATCTTCCATCGTTTCACAAGCAATATAGCAACGAAAAACCCTTTCGAGCCTCC
>JAHPZR010030321.1:0-12047 GCA_019787425.1 Platygyra sinensis | reverse complement strand
GGCCAGGATTCTAGTTTTCAGACTTCTGGTATCCAGTTTTCCTCGTCTGATTTAATGCCTGGTTACTAAGCTTCAGAGGAAAAAAACTATGGAAAAACTGCGTAGTTAACTACTTTGTAGTTAAGACATGACCGACCTAGATTAGCTAGCTACCTGTGGGCATGTCCAATTTGTTAAAAAAAAATTATTAGAAAATAAAAGAATGTATGTAATCACTATGTAATGTATGTATGCATTGAATGAAGAAATACCTGTCCATGAATGGCAGCAAAAGGTCACACATGTCGACATGAAGGGGTTACTGAAAACAGTGTAAATTCTTGGAAAGACATTAATGTGTATTTTATACGTTTGAAAAAGCCAAGGCAACAACTTTATTAATTTTAGAAATTTCTGCATAATCTGGCGTCTTTCTGCATAATCATCACTTTCTTCCGCATAATATTGCTGAAAATTTCCGCATAATTTTCCATTTTTTTCCGCACTCTATTAGATTGTCAGTTATAATTTTGTAAGGTGATAATTTTTACACTTATTAGGTTTAAGTACAAGTTCAGGCCATAGCCCCAAGAAAAATACACACAGAAATAATCTGTTCGCTCGTGTGCAGATTTCCTTGAGCTTGATTTCGGGGTCATTCATGCGAATTGTCGTTGAAAAACCTGACAAATGTTATTTATATATTCCAAGGAGTGTTTAATGCCAAATGCATTTAGTGAGCTAGCCAGCTGTACATATCAAAAGTAAAATGATAATTTTTATGAGTGGACTCAGCTGCAAGGTTTGAGGCTTTTTTTCAGGTAAATTTTGCATACGACTATGCTTTTGTTTGGAAAATTTCTGTGCTGCTTTGAAAGTTCAATCGCCATGAGTGGAGCCATTTGATATATTAAGGACTTCCCATATCCCATAGGCAAGTTTACAAATACATTGCTTCCACTAAGAAATTCTGCAAGTGCCTTTTCTTGTTGGGGATTGAGGTTTTTGAACCCCAAATGTTGAGCATACACCAGAAACGGCTTTAAGTCTTGTGGCATTAACCCGCGATTTTCTTCAGCCATCTTCAGTGAATGCGCAAAGTTTGGCAATAAAATTATTTAAATTATTCGCGTCGGGTAAATAAATTAACACTGCAACCAATCAGAACCGCTTCTAGTTTTTTGGGTAGTGACATCACCAGACAGCGTTATCTCCCAGTGCCCTCAAACGTCTCTCTCACGTGACTTAGCAAGAGGAGGAGGCAGCTGAACTTCAGCTACTAATATTATTATGGGCTAAGCATTCAAATTTGAGAGTCACATAATGACACTGTATTTGAATTTTACAGCTGTAACATAACAAGGTCAAGAAGGTCACATTTACAGTTAAGGTTGGCACACACGAGGGGACTAGTCCTTGCCACTAGTCCCCTGAAAAGTTTACACGAAGGGACTGGTCGAAGGGACTTGTCCCACAAACAGTTTAAATATGAAGCGTTTCGAGTAACAAGTAACAGGGACCTGTCCCAAAAATTCAAACTGGTTTGAAGGTTCATGGGACCAGTCAGTTGCAGGGACCAAAGTTGGTCACTGCGACTAGATTTTGAAGCAAAAATGACTAATTCACAAGATGGGATTTGTCCCGCGACATGTTGCAGGGACTAGTCCCAGAGACTAGTCCCCTCATGTGTGCCAAATTTTCTGGCAAAGGAAGCAAACTCAGGCTAACTATGATTTAAGAATTCTAACTTCAGTTACACATAGTAGTGGCTAGAATGGGGCTTGAACTCTCCAATTTTGGCACCCTAACCACTTGGCAGTGCTGCCTTGTCCAAATCAGGATCATAATAATTATGTTCATTATTACATACAGCTGTACATGTACATGTATATTTACATGTATTTAGCACTATGGAGACTTTGTACTAATTGTCTCACAAGATATCTTAGAGAGTTGGCTTTTAAATTATTGACATATTAAATAATAATTGTAATGAACACATTATTTGAAGGCCACAGTAATTTTGACCTATTTGAAAATCAGAAATTATGCCAGTGTAAACAAAGGTTTTCATAACTTTTTTGTGACTTAAGTAGAGCATCAGATTTTCAAAATATTATGAATTTGAGTAGAAAAGAACATCAAGTAATTTGATTTACATGTACATGTTACATAATATTTAAGAAATAGAAAACATGTACCGTGTTTCTATCGAGTTATACAAACACGAGTGGAAGTTTGGGAGAACGAGAAATGCTGTGGGAACACGCGCCACAGGCGAGTGTTTCCACAGCTATTTCGAGTTCTCCCAAACTTTCACGAGTGTTTGTATAACTCGATAGAAACACAGAGTACATGCTTTCTATTTCTTTTAGAAAACACCACGACGAGAAAAAGGAAAACAACTTGTTAACTTTGATTATCAAAATGTAAATTCTCTTTGCTTGCGCCATCACTACGTGAACAGCGCGCGCTAGTTCTGTGTCTCCATCGAGTTATACAAACACGATTTTCAACCAATCAGCGCGTGTGGTTTCTTAGGACTGTTTTCTAATGATTGCTGCGGAGCGAGCGTAGCGAGCGTAGCAGCAGTTTATAATCTAAATATAAAAGAAAGGTAGAAAAATTTGAGATTTCGCTGTGGTTTTTAGCCTCGCTTTCAGCGGACCATAATGCACTGCGCTGTAGAAGAGCCTCGCTTTCAACGGACCATAATGCACTGCGAAAAGTTAATGTTTAGCGAAGCAAGCCTTGCTGGAGGTCGTGTCGCCTGGTTCTCTCGTCTCCACGTTCGTGTTGTACTCGAGATAAGGCATTACGGAATTGCGCCCATTGAAACGCGTCGGCCGAAAAAAGTGGGGTACCCAAAATCATTTGCGCGCCCATAAAGGTTTGCCGCCGTTTCGGTTCCCTTTGACTTCAAACTTCGCACGTCCAAAATATTTCTCCCTCTCGGTCCGTTCGAGACAATAGGAGCAATTAGTATTGTGAGAAAGTGTAAAAATGTTTTCATTTTCGATGAATGCCAGCTGTGAAGGAAACAGAGATCACTTATGTAAAACTATGCGAACAATACTTCACTTCAAAAGACACAACAAGCGATCACCGTGTGGTAGTAAACACGAGCCGTGTGGAAATAAACACAAGCCGTGTCGAAATGTACTCGGTTCTGAGGGAACTTTAACATTTCAAGCTGTTTCGCGTAGAGTGAAGCGAGAACGTTCGACTTTGTCTGCGGTGGCCGACATTTAAATCCCGTTAAGCTTAAGTTAAGTTTTTTGTTGAATAGCTTTAAGTGCTGCGTTTTGCAAGTTTTTATCACGCTGTCCGATAAATAACTGGATCTCACAGAAGGAGTATAAAGGCGAAAATGGCAAGTAAATTCTCAGCTGATTTTTGGCATTTTGTGCATGTCGACTTGTTTTGAGAAACAAATTAGGTGCGCATTTTGTCTGCGCTTTCTGTTATTTGTTAATAATTTGGCGATATCGTATGCGCGTTTGAGCCGATTGATACGTTCGCTAATGTCTCTAGAGTATAAAGAAATTTGAAAAGTTTATGGACTTGTTTATGGATTATTGACTTGCTTGCGCAAAGCTCTCTTTAAGTTTATTAAATTTAAGTGCTGTAGTTCTTAACAATAGCGGTTAAATCGAGATATCCTTGCTAATCCTTGCTAATTACGTCTATTGTTACACGATGAATAGTTCGGCTCTTCGCAAGCAAATCTCGGAAACAATGGTTTTGACATTGATATACACTCGGGATTTTAATGATTGACATCTCTGAGCATCTCTGCATCTAGTTACGCATGCCTTGTTAACTTTTTCGGAAGCTAATTTGCATGTTCAATCGACGTGTTTCAATGGGCGCGATTCCGTAATGGACAACAACTATAAAGAAGGTCTCCACTGTCATCCTCGTTTTTGAGTTTCGACGCCGGTTCAGGTGAGTGCTAGTGCACGATGACAATTTCATTGCAGTGTTAAAGTAGATCAGTATGTCGTTAATACCGGTTGATATCAAGTTTGCCGTATTTAAGTTACACTGTTGATAATACCAAGTTCGCCGCAGATAAGTTTATACACTGTAAGCTTTTCGATAGTTCTGTCGTCTGCCGTTATTATGAATAACTCTGGCGGCTCGGATCTTTCGGCGGACGGGCGTGAAAGAAAATGCAATAATATTTATTTTCGTACAGGCGGTCACGTATTCTCAAAAAAAGTTGAACGCAGTTTAAGTGATTTTTCGCTTTGTCGTTTACTCCTGTAGCTGCCATGTGCTTCTTGCCGAATTTCGCACCTCGGCTACATTCGATATTTTTTTAAAACTTCTTTCGGTGGTTTTTTGTTTTACACTTGTGCAGAGGTTGCCATGTCCTTTTTGTTTGCCGATAAAATTTTTTCAGTCCTTTGTATAATCATACAAAATCAGTTAATTTTGTTAATGAAATCTTTGACCTTATTAACCTTGTGTCAATATTTCTTTCAGAAACTGACGTTATAGTGGTTATCTTGCCGTGCTGGATACGTTTCAGTTTTTTTGAACTACAACTGTGCAGCTTGTTGTCTCTAAAATTTTAGTACAGTTGGTTTCAGCACAGGCGGCCCAGACGTTGAATAAGATTAATACGTGACATTAGTCTGTTGACGATTGCGTTACGAATTTAGCCGTTTTATAACGTAAAACTCGCCTAAATGGCTCTAAACCACCTCCAGGAACCCAGAGACATCGAAATAACGTAATGTAAACATAAGGTAAGCCATTTTATTGAAATTATTTTCCACAGGTAGCATTTAGAGCAATTTTCGAAGCATTCCCATACATTGTCTTATAAACGGCTAAATTCGTAACGCAATCGTCAACAGACTAATGTCACGTATTAATCGTATTCCACGTCTGGGCCGCCTGTGGTTTCAGTTACTATAGAACTTACTGAAATGCAAATTTTCAGCATGTCAACAGTCATTAATATAACGGGAAATGTATTCAATAATAAATAATGGGGATCACTGAGCAAGATTTTGATTTATAGCAATTTCAGGGACTTGACCAAAAACAAAATAAGTAAATGACAACCATTTCTGCACAAGCTCTATACAATCCATCTGTCTGATAATAGTTAATTTGCTATATCACGCAACTCGAATTGCTTATGCCATAGCGTGACGCTTATAGGAACAGAGTGCGCAAAGCGATAGATCACGTACTGATTTAATTATATTTAGAGTAACAAAGGATAGTTGTAAGCTAATTTTAGGGATATGAAATACAATAGGGTTTAGCGACTCAAGAATATAACCGCAGTATTGTAAGACTGATGTAGGACTTTGAATTCAGACCGGAATAGACATTGAGAGTGAAACATTGTATAGAGATTAGAAGAGAAATAAACGCATCAAACGAAAGATACAGTCCTTTGATGGTGAACCAGCGCCCGGAGATATTCCCGAAAACCCTTTTCCATATTTGCAAACTTCATCCAAATTTTCGCAGCACTTTCATAGCTCTGGCTACACTAGTTTATAATGATTATTTTGTGTGTATGTTGTATGTTCTAGTTATCAAAAGCATTTGAACATCTTAACCTTATCTTCACGGTTCCTGAAAGTGTCAAGAAAACAGAAGCTTTGATCAATGAAGGGAAACTTCTGCTTGCTCACAAATGGTAAGGAAAACATTTACTTAATACCTTAAAATACCAATTAGTATCGGGAAAATTACAGCTGTGTAGGGGAAGAGGAACTAAATGGTCACTGAGTCATACATTGGAGTTTTAATTAATTAAGAAATGTCCCAATGCAAGGGAAGATGTCCTTTGTCTCTCTCTTGCCAGCAGTACCTCTTACTGACCGACTTTTATCAAAGAACTAAGGTTTTTCATTAATTTTCCTCTCGGACAAGGACAAGATTTATGTTGGTACAAGCTGAAGAGGAAATCAATACATGTATGTTCCAAGTGATAAACAAACTAATACATTGATTTTATATAGGTCAAAGGCGAAAAGTGAGGATCTGAAATGTATTGTTAGCGCTGAACAGTATGGTCTGTTAAATTTGACAGAGTGCTTAGCAATCACAAACAGCATTAAGAGCAGAGAGTCTAATGACAAAGTTCCAAAATCATATAAATTGAAGTGGTACATGTAAAATATTTTTAACAAAAGATGTAAAGACAAAATAGAGTCTTACCATGATGATTATTTTGATTACATTGAAGCAAGGGCGTAGCCAGGGGGGTCCTGGGGTGCCCGTGACCCCCCCTTTGTAAGCCTATTTGTAAGCAAACAACCTACAATATTCAGGTGACAGTCTGACGAGTACCCTCTGTATTAGTCAGTGTGACCCCCCCTTTGAAAAATCCTGGCTACGTCCATGATTAGTGTGTCTGTTAAAGTCACAGTGACTGTAAACTCCTTCAAGCTTTGAATATTATTACAAGTACTTCTGAGCTGCCACAAATTACTTGATGCATTTTGCATACATGTAAGTCTAAAGTAAAGCTTAACAAAATAATTTTATGGTACAGTGTACATGCTGACCACTTTTGTCCAACAAAGTGGTGAGCTACATGTACTTCAACATACATTTGTACACACAACCAGTAAAGGTACATGTATGTCCTTTCAAAAAAAAAAACAATTTATTATTTTCAGCCAGGCAGAACTAGTAACTACTAAATTTTGAGCTTTGTGCAAATGTCTAGTTTATCAGACTTGGAAGCTACCAGAGATGAACTACTGTTTGAAGTTCACAAAATGGCGCAGGAAGAGGAAGGCCACAAACCAGACAAAACGGTGAGTTTATCATTATTTTGTTTCACAGATCAAGCTCATTAGCTCATAATTATCACAGGGATCCACTATTTGCAGTTGTCCATTCATCTGTTACGATGAAAAAGTTGTAGGGATGACTAAACAATACAAAACATGTCCGTTGGATAAGTTAAGTTTGACTCTACCAGGAAAAAATTTCCTTAAATTTTCTTACATGTACGAGTTCCCTGCATTCTGACCACTTGTCATCAATTTGGAACTTATGCAAAACAGAGAAAGAATTGCAATTTTTATTCTTTCAACCTTGGATGGCACAATCACATCAGCTGTTTTGATCAGGACATGGCGTTAATTACTAAAATAATGGGTAATAATGTTAACACTTCAGAAAAGCAAGCCAAAATAATATGAGTAGGAAGGGAAAAAGTGTGCCTGTCAGCCTTCATGGCAGTCAAAGAGGCTTGGTTTTCATTTGCACCTGGATTTTCTGTGTTTGCTGACAGTCACAACTACTGTATGGACATGATGTACTGCAGTGTGTCAGGGAGACTGGTCATGTAAATAAAGTAAACTTTCAATTTTCATGCTGTTCTGTTGCCATTGTTCCCTATTGAATGGGCAAGTAAAATTTTGCAATTGATGCAATACATGTCATCTGGCATACTTGTCTGGCTGGCGACTTGGACAACAAACCAATAATTATGGATCCCTGTTGTTATTATTAACCTCTGATCTACATTTAAAAATAATATTTACTAAATTCTTGTTTCTAATTAATACAACTGTTTTTTTCTTTTCCAGCCATTGTATCAATATTTTGAGCCAGTCAAGAAATTATCAGTGAGTTACTGACATCTCAATAAATAATTTTAATCATTATGATCTAAAATTAATAGTGATTAATACTCAGTTTATTATACAAGTATTATTATATACATACATGTATATCTTATTAGACGTTTTGTTGTGTAGTATGTCGCCTAGTATTTTTACGAGCTGTGTTGTATTTTGGCAAGCCCGTAGGGCGAGTCAAAATACAAACAACAAGTAAGAATTCTCAGTAATACTACACAACAAAACGTCTAATGAGAGATTTATTATCCAACACGTCAAATTGGTATGTTCGTGCGAGCAAAATAATTTCGTGGATATTTATTTGCCGGGAATGCGTGATAGTGCGAAGCGGAATGGAATTGGCGCGAAAAAATCCAGCTAACTGATTGGTCAATGACAGGAAACCTGTCTAACTGGTCCTCTGGAGTACAAATACCGTGTGATATTTGTACTCGTCTTTAGCGTTATTTGTACTCTGCGAAGTGTAGTTGGACGATAAAAGTACATAATTATTTTACTTTGTACTATTAATGCTATGTATTTGCTTTGGGTGGAACAATGAAGTTTAATGTGAATAAGTGCATTATAGTCTGTGATATTTAAAATACCAATAATATTTAGCCTTCATGTACTTTCCATATATTAAAATTCAGCTGGGGAGCAAGGCCTAAAGGACACAAACAAACAAAAAACTGAATGAGCAGGTTTATTTCTTTCTGTAACCTCTTGACCTCGCTATGGAAGCTGAATTTTGACATATTGAAAAGTTGTGGCCTATTGATGGTAGTCTGACCTGCAGTGTGCACTGTACAATTATTGACAACAAATTTATTTATTTAAATTTATTCATGTATTCATTGTAGATTATACTTCTCTGCCTTAACAGATTATTAATTTTCTTTTACAGGACTCCCTTGGAAAACAATGTTGGGTGGTGTTAGGACGAGTGCTCAGTACAGTGCGTAGTGACCCGGCCCAGCTGGTGACAGCTCTCAGAATAGTTGAAAGGGAGACCAGGTGTGTTTGGAAACATGTTAATTTCTTACTATAATTATCACAATTTTTTTGCAGGATATTTAAAACCGGTTAAGGTATTTGAAGGTACTGACTTGCATTTTGCAATTTTGCGCCATATTGGATCACAATTGAAAATTTGAAATTTCAGTTGCCAGTAACTGTCAGTTTAATAAAAACATTTTACATGTAAATGATTACAGACTGGTGTACATGTGCACTGTGGGAGAAACAGTGCTCAGTGACAAATCTAGAGGGGGGGGGGGGGGGGGGGCCAAGGGAGCCCAGCGCCCCTTACTTTGGGTAAAAAAAAAAGAAGAAATGACAGAAGAGAGAAAAGACAGCAGGGCAAGTGCAGTAAATCACTGCTCCCCTCACCCTCCCCCCTTAGCTTAAGGTCTGTATCTGCCACTGAACAGTAACCTGAAGGTTAATGCACTGATCAATTATGACATGCAGACGAGTATATAAAATGATTACCAGTGCTGGTGAGCTGTTGAGGTATAGGAAATTCAGGAAGCAAAAATCATGTAAACTGCAATTATTGGACTAGTGTCTTATATACAGCGCTCCAAGCTGTGACCATTTTGGTCGCCATGGCGTGTGGAAAAAATACTTGGCAACTAAAATTCCCGCGAAAGTCACCAATTGGCGACCAAAAGATAAAAAGAGAAACTTATTTGAAAAATTATCCATAATATGACGAATTTAATCAATAGAAGAAGCGGCTGCATCACCTGTCTTTCTCTTTTTCCCTCTGGTCGTTCAGAAACTCGACGTGAACACGTAAACTTGAAGTAGCAAAGTGAAGTGTGGAGAACCAGCCGTTCAGCGCATTAGCCCTTCGTGTAATAGGTCATAAAGTGTCTTCCCTTTCAGGTTTTTTCTTGGCGACTGAATTTTTTTTATGGCGACCATTTTACAATTGAAGGTCACCAAAAGGCGACTTTTTGAAAAAGTGAGCTTGGAGCACTGATATAGTCATGGGGTAGGTAAGGTCGTGTACATGCAGCAACATAAATTTCAAGTTATTTCATTCTAATTGGTCCAACCAGGATAGGCTCTAGCAGGGTGCATCGGTTGCCAAAGTGTGTCTTAAACTCTACATAATAAGTAGTCATGTGATTTTTAAGGGTGTCTTGCTCAAATCTCTCATGATCAAGTGCAGTGCACTGACCATTACTCCATGAACACTCATAATGTGAGGTGCACCTTCTACCAATTTAGATAATTGTACTTTTCTTGTATATACAACAAAAGAGGACAATGGTTAGTGAATTTTTGTTTTGACACACCTTTTAAACTGTCGAGATATGGATTTTGTTTTTGCAGAGCTGACAAAAGGGCCAAGGAAAAAGAGGAAAGCATGGGATTTTCTGTTCCAGGACGACCTAAGAAGTGGAGAGAAAAGGCATTCAAAGTTCTTGAAGAGTCAGTCAGTAACAGGTTAACATCATGAAGATTATGAAAGTTCCTCAAACTTCTCAGAACCTAATACTGTTATGGTCAACTCAGTTAACATAAATATTTTATGTTTTTTTTTTTCTTTTATCTTGAGTTACAAGCAGCTTTGATTGAGATCTCAGTATCAAACACTCAAGACAGTGTCTGACGATAAAAAAGAAATTAGAAATCACTGTATAATTTGAGTGTTCAAGTGTTCAGCACTGCTGCACTAATTGTGGACACTGAAATATTGAGCTAACAAATATTATAAATTGAACAGTAACATGTTAAAAATCCCAACTGCCAGAGGGCTGACTAGTTGGCTATTTACAAAGCGTGGAGGAGTTGAATCTTGGACCACCAAACACAAATCCATCTAGTGGGAGGGAGGGGAAGCAGGTCGTTTCGCTGGATTGAGAGTCGATTCGCGTGGACTGAGAGTCGATTCGCCCAGAGTATGAAGTCATTTCAGGATTGAAAATAAGTTTTTTTTTCTACTGGATCTAGGGAGGTGGATTTGGACTTGGGACCTCCGGTACAAATCCAGCGCCCTAACCACTACAGTAGGCCACATTGCCTCAGTAGCAACACAAGCATGCTTTACAATGCGTTGTTATATTACATTTGTGTTTGTGTGTGGATTTCAGGTTTGAGAGCCTTGATATGGAACTACAGAACAGACTCGATGACAAAATGTGGCTAGTGAAACATCTTGAACGCACAAGGATGCTGGTGCTTGATGACTTGATTGTTGTCAAGGTATTGCCTAGTCAAGATAATCTGGTTTATCAACTGGGTTAATTTTTCAATTGGCCACTGTAAACTTTAAGAGATTTGGAGGCTGACGATTCGCTCGGACGAAGGGCTAGCGTTTGAAACGTCAGCCTCCGAATGTCTTTATGGTGGCCAATTCACATTATCAACCCAGTTGATAAAACCAAATTATCTTATAATAATTATTCCCACAGCAGCACAGTTTCTTTAGAAACTTACCCCCTTTATTCGTCTATTCTCTACTTGCACAAATCCCATAATACACCTCTTTTACTCCCCCCCCCCCCCAAAAAAAAAAAAAAAAAAAATTGCATAGGCATTGTTTTAAATTTGGCATTGTTTTAGATTACTCTTGGGACATGTTCATGTCCCAGGGGACATTGCAAACAATGAGTGCAATTTTTTTTTTTTGGGGGGGGGGGGGGTGGGGGGGGGGGGAGTAAAAGAGGTGTGTCGTGGTATTGTGCAGTTTATTTGAATAATGGCTATTTTTGGGATCATGAAAATCTAAACATTTGACAACTGCAAACAGTTAGTTAATCATGCTGTTCTTATGTCATTCTAGAATCTTTGCCAGGCTTGTTTTCCTCCAACTTACAACATATTTGATCGCTACGTCAAGATGTATCACAAGGCTTTATCAGTTATGGTGAGAATTACTGATTTTGTTTATACGTCCTTAATAAACGACGTCTCGGTCTGTACTGTAATTTGAAGTTACGGAGCGAGAAAGAAAAACCAGGATCTGTAACTTACAGTATGGAGCGAGAAGGTGGCAGTTAGTAAGATACTGACTACAGTGTATATTTCTTCTGTGTGTCTGACGATTTCAATTCAGGCGGAACTGGTTCAAATTTCTGACCCACGTCGAAAGCAAAACGAGTTAATTTGAAATCATTGTTGCGTCGTTAGCACATTTTATTGCATACTTGCAATTATAAAAGTTAAGACCACTTGGCTATAAATCGTGAAACACTTTGGCAACTAATTAAACCAGCTTTAACTTAATATTAGACTGTCAGTGGGCCTTACAGTAGAATATAGCTTGCTAAACTGACCAATCACAGCACGTGTAGTACATTTTGTAACTGAGAGATAACTGAGTTGTTAAACTACATGTAGAGTGAGGTCTTCATGTATACCATGCAAGTTTATGGATAGAGTTAGTAATGGCCCTTTCAAAACTGAGCTAGTTCCATTCCTGGTAAATACGCGCATCAAAGT
>JAHPZR010030320.1:0-31036 GCA_019787425.1 Platygyra sinensis | reverse complement strand
GTGCAGTACGAGGCGACTCGGAAATAATGCTTGGTCACTTAGGTAGAAAAATTGCAGAGAAAAAGAATAAAATTTGCGGCACATGGCAAAAACTGCCTTCCAGTGTTAATTGTCATAGCGAGAGCAATAAATCGTTCGCAAAAACATTCAATTAAGCTAGCTCTATACCGAAAACGAGGTACACCCTGCAAAATACACGAAGTATTTGTGTCATGAAGTTTCGTACTCTTTTAAATCTTACGAAATTCTTTGCATGCCTCAAAAAGAGAAAGCGGCTTTAGTCAAGACAAAAGGAAAACGATATACCAGTGAAGTTTCATTTGGAGTTTTCGGAATACAGGACACTAATTTCGGTAACAAAAAAAAAACCGGGATAAAGGAAATTTGGGGGAAACGTTACATAATGGAATATGTGATATACGGGATGCAGAGTACGGAAATCGTTAAGTTTTGCAACCGGAAAAGATACGAGCCCAATATCTTTGCCACATTGACTAACAAGATGTGGGATTCTCAACCCCCTCCCCCAACAAACAGAGAGACCTCTCTTTACCCCCTGCCCTTCCCACCCAAAAATGGGGCCCTCACAAGTCACCGTTCCGTTCAAGAGTGGCGATATTAAAGATCTTTTTTTCCACAACCACGAAATTAATTTGCGGTGAAAATTTCGTTTGAGAAGAACTACTTTGCAAATAGGCCCTACAGTACATGCAAGTATTATGTACGTGTGATGTTGTTTCGATGAATTGACGTAAGGCGTTTTTATTTTCAGAAACAGACGAAAACGGCAATGAGCAAGAGGTAACAGCGGATACTAACAAGTAAGAAAAGAAAACCTGCCTAACTAAGTGTAGTGTTTTTTTCCGCGTGCCGGTATAACTTTAGTTTCAAATTGAGCGAAAGATTGCATTGCAGCCTCATACAAGCTGAAGGCCGTAAGGCAACCGTGCATCGGCCCCTTTTTTCGTTTCTCGCGCACTCGATTGGCTAATATACGTCACGTGAATAATTGAAACATCGAGAATTAATTACCCCGCTCCCAAGAGCTCGAAGTGAATAAAGGAACGTTAGCAAATAACAAGTGTAAGTGCTTGATGTGATCGCATCTCTGACAAATAATTTGGTTGATCAGTTTTCATTACTTCGATATGAATTCTGCCGATGTTATTATTTAACACATGGGAAGCTCTCCGCCTCAGTTCAAGTTTGTGTCAGATGACGGAAGCTTCACCATCAAATCTTAGGTCCCAGTCGTCCACTCTATAGCTGAACCGCCGGAAAAAGTTGAAAATGAAGTTTCATTTCTACAGCTTGACCTACTGTTCACTAATTTTCCACTTATGGCCAGGATTGAACGCAGGTGTACATCGTTTGATTAGTACTTCATATTTGGCAGGGCTATTTGACATTACCATATTACTAATTCATATTTGACAGAATTGTGTGTGTTTTGGTGACTTTTTACCAATGAGGACACTTTGTGATGCTTGTCATACGGAATTTGAATTTTATTAGCGTTCAATCCTGGACATATCTAAATTTCTCCAGCTAATTAATGTGGAAAACATGATGCGTTTTCAGAGTGAAAACACTATTTTCAAATTTCTCCGATCCGGTGTGATCTGATTGAATGAGTTTCTCTTTCAGGCATGCCAATTTTCTTTTTTTGATTTCTTACCTTTCACATAGACATAAAAAGGCCGAGATCGTCCTGATAAAGTCACCAAACTTCAGCGATATGTATGATGACGACGAAAAGCAACTGATTGACAGCATCGAGAAGGATTTCAAAAACATTTCACCAGTCGCACTTCCCGGATCTGTGATGTGACATAACGCTGGGTACCAGTCGGACGGAGCCAGGTAACAGCACGCATTTCAGAGAAGGCCTCAACCCGGAGTCTCTTTATCTCCTCCAGCCCTTGTCGCGAAGCCGAAGAGGCCATGATATTGCCAATGTTGTCAGTTTTTCATCTGTTCATATATAAATCAAAGACCGGTGCATGGATCCGGTGAGGTGTGAAGGCTATTTGGAGGGAATCTCGCGATGATGGGGCGTCCTGCCTAGGGATGAAAATTACGTTCTCTGGTCTCACTTTACCTCGAGTCCGTGTTCAAGATAGATCGTTAAAATGCCTTTTTTACACATGGATTTTTTTTTCGGAGTTTAACGCGCGTTTTAGGACTCAGTTAAGCTTCAGTCACGCCCGAAATGGTCTCTGTTCTCTGTTATTAGGTTTCTTTTAATTACGCGTTGGCATTTTTCTCACCTTTCTCGAGCCCATGGGTTTCAAATCATTTCAAAAGTGTTCTAAACAGACATTGTCTGCTTTCATTACCACTTTTAAGTCAGTTCTTGAACTCGTATAAGCGTACGCTGGACGTATTAGTTACATGAACATCTTTATTATATTTTTTCAGCAATACCCGAGAGAAGAAGCAGCAGAACCACTAAATAGGACACAGTGCCACCACTGTCACAGTCAAAATTTCAACATCGCCAATGAACAATCTTGATTTCAAGTTCTTATATCAAGCCGTCGATAGACAATAAAATATCATTTGACAGGTGTAAAACGAAATAATCGTTAGTGAATTTTCATTCTACAGTTTCAAAATAGACAGCATTTGGAAGAATATATAAGGGGATGGAACATCAAATGGCAAATTTAGGTGGGGGGGAGGGGGGAATTCCCACTCTTAAGCGAAAACATAATGGGATCTCGTAGGCCAAAAATGCAGAACGTTATAAATACATCTACTAGCTCTGACCACAGTGAGGAAGTACTGTATAGTAATCCCGTGTTACATTCAACTGAAAATGTACTGTACCAGATATTATTAAAGTTCATTGGTATCTCTCTTAAACATCGTTTATAACCACCATCAAACATGCGAGTCTTTGAGAATGTGTTAAGAGAACTTCTTAAGTGTAATGGTGGAATATTGAGAGCAAGAAAAAAATAAAAAGAGAATTTTAAGAAAATGTAACGGTGTGATTTTTTAATTAGCAGAAACTAAAAATGCCAGGCTTCTGTCTTGATCACTAATGCCCATAACAAAAATTCATACATTTTACAATAGTGTACTGTGGGTAGAGAGTTTCATCAAAGAACATTGGGGTAATCGGTTCTTCTTTCTCGTTCATGGCTTTCGGAATCAACAAATATTACATTGCATCCAGGACTGAACACAGGTCACATGATGAAACTAAGCCAGCTCTGAATAATTTGTCCTTACAAATTGATACATCATTCAATAACTAAAGATTGAAAAAAAAGAGAAAAGATTTGAACGCTCTAAGTTTCAAGAAACCTTTGCCGACTTTAATGCGTTCTTCAAAATCTGTTTTTCTTGGAATCTTAATTTTAAAGCTAACTCCATATTCAAGGACTGTTGACTATGTATTGACAAACAGTCATTACCATTGAAGTTGTCAGCTTCCTCGTAACATTCTAAAACTTTTAGAATCAATTGCTGCCTCCATCGTCTCACTGTTCGTTCCATTCCTTCATCTTGGAATTCTCCAGTAAGTGTTCTCTGCCAGCGTTTCCCTACGTCTTCTTCGTTCATTGCGAGAATTCTAAGCAAGGTTAACACATTCCACGATAATCCATTCTCCTCAGAACAACTCAAGTCTTTTTCCAGTTGATTAACTGCAATTATTTCCTTCTTCTTTCTGGATACACCACATATCTCTGGCATGGCAACTGAGTAAACTAGATCCTGAGAGAAGGTAACAGCATTGTGCAAGTTCTTCGGTAAAATGAAGCCATATTCTATCAGCAGTTTTCTGTTGTCATGAGGGCCATAGTTGATGAAAACTTGTTTGCCTTTTTTGTATTCTGTCAAAGTGTGTATTTCATACCTATTGTTTCCTGGGTTGAATCCAGCACTGATCTGTAGAGAATGATACAAAAAAAAAGCAAAAACAAAACAAAATGTAGAACGTAAATGAAATTATGAATTCCGTTTTTATTGTATCACATGAAGGTGTAGTTGCCTCATGGTCAACCTCGTTCCCAGGTCTCTCTTCCTTCCACGGGAGGAAGAGAGACCCTGGGAACGAGGTTGGCCTCATGGTTAGTGTGCTTGCCTCTGGATCAAGGGGTCTGGGTTCAAGAACTGGCCATGGAAATTACGTTGTGTTCTTGGGCAGAATATGTTACTCTTACAGTGTCTCTCTCCACCCTGGCGTATCTAAATGAGTAGGTAAAGGCAGGTAAAGTCTGCATTCGGGCCGAGTGGCCCATCAGGCCGGAGCTTATCCCGGTTTCTGTAGCATGAAGCAACTGAGAGTATTTCTACTCCCCCCTGGATGGGATGCTAGTCCATTGCAGGGTTACACCCAGCATTAAATTCCTCGGTACCCATTTATACACCTGGGTGGAGAGATCAGGCACCGTGAGAGTAAAGTGTCTTGCCCAAGAACACAACACAGTGTCCCCGGCCAGGGCTCGAACCCGGAGCGCTCGCTCCGGAGTCGAGCGAGCTAACCATGAGGCCACTGCGCCTCCCTAAATCTAAATGAGTAACGGTGAATTTAATGCTGGGGGATAACCCTGTGATAGACTAACATTCCATTGAGGGGGAAGTAGAATTAATACTCCTAGTTGATCAGATGCTACTGAAGCCGGAAAAAAATGCCAGTGTGATGGGCCACTTCAGTTGCATACAGACTTAATGCCTACCTTTTTATCCTAAGTGGCCAAATGGAACTATTGTGTAAGGTTCAAATGTACCTGTAAATGATGTTTCTTACCTTAGTCAACTCAAGAAATCCCTATTTTTTTATAATATACATCTCTAGAGACTGAAAAAGGAGAGACTTCATTTTCACAAGAATCGCATAGCTCAGAGAATTCTAATGCCCTAATTGGTTACCTTGGCAAGGTATTCAGCATGGAATTGTGACTACTGAAAGTGAGGAATGTTGTACATGTATATAGCAACATTCACACAGATGTCAATGAAACAGGGATTTCTTTTATTTAAAAAGAAGGTGATGCAATTCAATGAAAATTCATAAACTAACTTGTGAATTCCATGTTAAATTTCATTTGAAAGCCAATATCGCACTCATCGCTTCACGATCCATACAATGTTAGTTTTTTGCATGAAATCTTTATACATGGAATTCCTCTTCAGGAAATGAGTTTTCCTATAGATTGTACCTGTCTACTATAGGGAATACCAACCCACTGAACCGTCCCCCATTTTGCCTTTGCAGTTTCAAAAAGCCTTCACCTCGATAATTTCCACTTAACCCCTTATTGCCCAAGGGGTCTCCCTTTGACAAGTAAAATCATCTAGCATTACACAGAGTAAAATCTATAAGTGGGTCTCGGGCAGGAAAGGGTTAAAGGAGATAGTTTTTTAACCCCTTTCTGCTGAAGTGGTCTCCCTTTGATGAGTAAAATCGTCTGGTGTTAGACAGAGTAAAATCTATAAGTGGGGAGGTGGGGGAGGGGGAGGGGGAGGGGGCTGCAGGCCCCCCAGTTCCAGAAATTTTTGACATTTTTTGGGCAAAACGCTGATGATTCGGGCAAAAGTACTCAGGAGAAAACACTCTAAAAGGTAGTCAAGGCCAGGCTTGAAGGCTACTTTCACTGACTTTTGCCTTATCCAAACGGAGTCAAGGTCAAATGATATAAGGATCCATGCCCCACTATTAACTCTGGTCTGGTACAAAAAATATGCAAATAGTACAACAAAATTAAGCATTGTTATGCAATTTTGTGGCATAACCAGCATTGTTAAACAACTTTTTCCTTAACAAAAACCCAAAAATGCCTGAGAAAAGACTATGTATCGATATTAATCTTGCAAATATTCTTCACCTGAGGCACTCGAGTCAGTCGAGTGGGACTCTTCACCTGAGGCACTCGAGCCAGTCGAGTGGGACTCTTCACCTGAGGCACTCGAGTCAGTCGAGTGAGACTCTTTGTGCGCTAACCTAATGAGAAGCCCAGCTGCATGTATCCCTGGGGCCAGGGGGGGGGGGGGGGGGGGTGGGGCTGCTTAACAAAGTTTAATCAGTAAAGGTACCCCTTTTATATACCTTTCATTGAAAGAAAGGTACCCCTTTCACATACCTTCTTTAGGAAGTCTTGTTCTCAATTTCATGTAGTGCTTAATAAATAAACTGATACAGCCGTAAGGGGCATCTATTCAAAATATTATAATTAAAAGCCCTTTTAAATGCCTAAATGACCGATTTCCCGACCCTTTTATATACCCCGGGCATGTATCTTGCACCATCATCATCATCATGGGGTCAGTTCTCAATCCCTTAACTGGTTTCAGTCCTATCTATCTGATCGAAACAACAAACGTTTATTGATGAAGTTCAATCTGATTTCCGTAATATAACATGTCGTATTCCACAGGGGTCTATTCTAGGCCCTCTCTTATTCACTATTTATATTAATGATCTCCCTTCATGTAATTTGTTTTCAAAACCCAGAATGCATGCAGATGATACTACCCTTACCACATCTGCAGAAGACCCATGTGTCCTTGAACATAAAATGAATTATGATATGAATTTAATCAGTCATGGCTGTCAGCAAACAAATTAACTCTGCCCCAGGGTGGGAGGAAATTTATAAAATGTCCACTAAAGATTGTAAAATATGGAAGCAAAGCCAATTTAAGCACTTAAAGTTGCTCTGATTTCTCAGAATTGATAGAAAACTAGAAATTGGTCACAAAGCAAAAGGTTACCCAAAACGAAAAATATCACAAGTTGCCAAAAAGCTACCCAGCAACTTGTGGAAAGCCCTATAATAATTATTATTTCCATCAATAAAAAATTAACAAAAGAATCAAATCAAATGAAGACAAGACGTTTGTTTGTGTGGTGGTGCTGAAATGAGCTGTTATGAATGGCTTTAGCCATTTTAAAATTTTTCTTGAATTTTTCGTACGAGGAAGAATTAACTGTTTCTTTAATAACTTTCTGATTTTACTAGGATGTAAATCAAGGTAAATAGAGTATAAATGGTTTAAAGAAACTATTTTTGGAAGGATTACAGTTTCATTAGACGTGAGAATTGTGAACATTTTTGTTTTTACTGCGATTCGGAGTGCGCTTAAACTAAACTCATGCTTTTGGGCGTTGCGCAGTTTTTTGGGGCAATAAGGTCACCGGCCCCCAAGTCCGAAAGTGCCCGTATGCCTATGAGGAAAGGGTTAATAAACTATGATATTCTGCGTCTTAACCCTTTCGTGCCCAAGGGGTCTCCCTTTGACGAGTAAAATCATCTGGCATTAGACAGAGTAAAATCTATGAGTCACTATTGGATATTAATTAAAGGGTTAAAGGAGATAGTTTTTAACCCTTTAGTGCCCAAGGGGTCTCCCTTTGAGGAGTAAAATTGTCTGGCGTTAGACAGAGTAAAATCTATGAGTCACTATTGGGCATTAAAGGGTTAAATTATCAAAATTTCTTCTGATATATACCTCTGCTGTGTCGGTATGATTCAGCAAATCAAGAACTGGGGCAAGTGCATAGGCATTCTCTGTCTGTAATGTTCCCATGGCAACCATTGATGTGACTACTTTGTCAGCTTTGTACACGGACCTTGTGTTTACAACAAACCACGCCCATTTAAACTCATCAAATGTCAGGTTGTCTAGAAATGTTTTCTCCAGTATACCGGTACAGCTTTCAAGCGATCGTTTAAGCTCCTCATAAGATTCATGTACAGTGTTGATCTGGGTGGTACACTGTTCATTTAAACTTGAAGGTAAAGCATTGAGCTCTTCATCATTGAAATAAGCCGGAGTATTAAAAGATCTAGGTAATGTACCGATATAGGGATGCCAGAATGAGCTTTTGCCACGGTGCTTTTCATATAAAATGAAAACGCATAGCATCAGTAAAGGTTTGAGTCGTAGTTTTATCAACCGCTTTCCAATGTCACTCTGTTCTGCTGTTTTTGTGGTAATCAACATTTCTTCTGGAACAGAGATCACTAAACCGCCACTGCTAATCTTCTTGCAAGTCATTAAGCCTCTTCCAGTCGCTGGAAAATAGGCTGGGCGAAGTTTACCAAAAGAAATGTTATTTCTTTTTGCCCATTTGAGAAGAGTGATATACTCGGGTTCATTGACTGTTCTGCCATGTTCGCTGCAATAGACCCCGTTTTTCCTACGCTTACGTCTCCTACCCGCTCTACCTGTTTTTGCCATCGATAAACTTGACGAAGAAGACTCGAAATATCTTACATAAATCGGAAAATGAACTTTTGAAGTAGAACTCGCCATTTGTCCACCATGTTGGAATGCTAAGTCTGGAGTCTGGGTACTAAAAAAAATGCCTTCAATGATGCATTGCAAGCCTCGCGTTGAAACCAAAGTAAAACATGGCGGCCACCTAGTTTCCGCCTCCGTACTGTTTACATGCAGATCTTTCAAAGTTTAACACGAATTTGAGTTTCAAAGCCAAATATGTCCATCGATATTCAGAAGTGGAAGGCAGAGGCCCATGAAAATGCTGCAAAGACTGTGGCGAATATGCTTCAAGTAAGTGAAAAGGTTTTACTTAGCAATCTCCAACAACAGTACATGTACATGTCAAGTTATTAGTTTAGATGTACGACAAGTCAGTCATAATTACGATGACAACCAAGAATTTTGAAAGCAAGAAACAATTAAGGTGGATCAAGTGTACCAACCACAACCCAGAGAGGTGAACTTTTTGGACAAACATTGAATTGAATAAACTACTTCTGTTTCCTGAAAGCCACATGTCTGCTAATATTCACTGATGGCAGCGAAACACGGAACCATTGATTGAGCATTGTTTGCGTGTTGATGAAAGGTGTAGATGATGCAGCATGCTTTGTTGCAGTCATAACTGGTATGTGTAGCTGGAAGTAAGAAGAAACAGGCTTTGTTGTTAAGGCATGCAGATGTACATGTGCATGCACATCTGCACTCTATGGTCAAGATGCACACTGCATACTGTAGTTCTTACTAAAATGTAACTTTGAGTTTTGTCAATTGTTGTCTGAATTTTGATACAATGAACTTCCTCAGATTCTTATTCAGTTTCTATTGTACCTACTAAAACCATCAGCTGGTACTTGCTTTTGTACACTGCAAGTCCCTAGAATGGGCCCCTGCTAACAGCTGAGTTCCATCCGAGTTTACAGCTCATTGAAATGGTGGTAAAGATACAGTAATGCATTGAACTGGTCTGATCATGGCTGACTACTGTTAACTTTTTTAGAATCCTGACAGTCTGGATAAAGTGGAGCAATGGAGAAGAAGATACATGAGGAATAAAGTTAGTTCTAAGTCTGCCTCAGCCTTCATGAGTACTCATGTAATCAAATGTGGCTGTTTGGTAGCATGACTCTGGATAAAGCAATCTGTGAACATTCAAGTCATGGCCAAGGGCATTGCATTTTGTCTTTTTCCATCTCTCCCCCCCTTCTTACAGTACCGCTCAGATATACGTTAACCAAAAAACGCGCATAATACACGAATAAATATACGTGTATGTGCGCATAAATATACGCGTATGTGCGTATAAGTATTCGCGTATGTGGGTATAACTATACGCATACGTGCGTATAAATATACGCGTATGTGGGTATAAAAATGCGAAGAAAAAATAACTAAACGTGGCGGCGCGCCATAGAAACTTTGATAAACAATTTTTTCGTCAAGCAAAGAGCATTCTACTGTTTGAATGAATGATCTGTGTTGAATATAACCGGGGATATAATTTTTTCGACAAAGTCTTCGGAACGCCGCTTTAGATGATAAACATCTCACAAGTGACTTGCCGACATGTCCGAAACACAGAACCTTTCCTTGATGTAAAAAATTACTTTTGGTGGCGCACCATAGAAACTTTGATAAACAACTTTTTCGTCAGGCAAAGAGCATTTTACCGTTTGAATGAATGATCTGGGTCAAATATAACCGGAGATATAAATTTTTCGACGAGGATCGTCCTTAAGCTAAGAACGTTAAATTCAGAAAATAAACATTTCGAATCGTAAACGACTTGCCGACACGTGCCGAAACACAGATATTTCCCTGTAAAAAAAAATAAAGTTCACGTGTTAAAATAGGGACTGCAAGCGTCTGTTTCAATTTTCTTCCCATTTTTGGTACCTTGTGATCAAGCAAGTGTCAAAGAAACGGTAGTTTGTCGGAGAATTTGCGAAGTGATCGGCATTTGCAAATTTCGCTTTGAAGAACCGTCCAGATGATTCACGCGTTTAGATGCCGAGTTAAAGTAATATTTTTCTTTTCGGTCAGATTCATCAACAGCAAAAGATAAAGCAGATGAACAGCTTCTTCTGCTTATTCAATAAATACATTAAGCGATGCGGCGTGTGTGTTTGTAACATGATCACATTAGCTTTGTGGAATATGTTAATTTTCTGTTGTCGTCTCGTCACTTTTTTAGACTCTTTCTCTTTCACAACAATGAAACACAAAGAAAAGTTTTTGTCCTGAATAACAAAGACACATCAGACGCGCATGTATATACGTATATACGCGTATAAATATACGCATAGGTGCGTATAACTATACGCGTATATGCGTATAAATATACGCGTATGTGCATAAAATCATACGCATATGTGCGTATAGTCATACGCGTATGTGCGTATAAAACGCGTCTCCACAGGTAACGTATATCTGGGCGGTACTGTATCTCCCATTTCCATTTTCCATTTCATGCTCACTCCCTCAGCCAATTTTCCCTTGCCCTAACCCTCCACAGGTAGCAAATCTAGGATGGTGGCCTAATATGAAAATGTGTACCCACAGGGCTAAAATTAATACCTTGCATTGCCAGCCTAGAATGTTATTGGCTGGTACAGTGTGGAATGGGAACTGACTTGACATGTATGATAATTATTCTCTCTGACACATTCCCTGTTACAGTGTAGTTACATGTAGCAGTGTTTTGAAAAATACCATTTTAGTGATATTACTTGTACAATGTACTTAGCTAAAGAGCTAAATCCCCTTTTTCAAATTAATGGAAATAAGGAAATAATGGGCGGCAGACAGTGATACTGTATTATTGATGACAGGCATCAGCTGAAGCAAGGTTAAAGACTGCTGTTCAATCCCAGCTAGATGGTGTGAGGACAGGACTTTATCAGCTCCATTGGTAAGACACATATACACTGTACTTATCTGTACTAATAATATAATACATGTAGTATACCCATGTATATCAAACATAATTCAAATGGTGTTTTACTGGGTTGATAATGTGAATTGGCCACCGTAATTTTAGAGATTTGGAAGCTGACGTTTCGAGCGTTAGCCCTTCGTCAGACTGCCCTTCGCTCCGATGGAGGGCTCCGACGAAGGGCTAACGCTCAAAACGTCAGCTTCCGAATCTCTTTACGATAGCCAATTCACATTATCAACCCAGTTGATAAAACCAAATTATCTTGTAATACTCCTGATGCAACACCACAGTTTCTTTAGATACTTACCCCCTTTACCCATGTATGTCAGTTTGGTATGAATCTACTAGCATTCTATCACAAAATGTCATTCTCTTATTGGCTACAGACACAGTATGCTACTCGCTAGATCTATGCTGTGATAGATAGTGAGCAGTGTAACAGTGTGCCCTTGTTAACAAAATTATTATTGCTTCTTGGTGCACGCTTTTGAAGTGTCTGTGAAGAGGATTTAGATAAAGTGTTAAATGACTAGTACATTGTACATTGTAGGTTTATACTGAAACAATTAGATTATTCACATGAAATATCTGGGACGGCTGTCGATAGTCTTTGTTGCGCCTTGCACTGGTATTTGACTGACTTAAACTGCACTGGGCTAATAGCCAATCACTATTGAGTAATTTTTTCCAGTGTATTGTCAGAATGTAACGCTGCTCAGTTTCTTATTCAGCTACTGTCAGCTTGTTCTTCATTGTTTCAAATAGAATCCTGATGACTGGACATCCCATTCATTAATGTAAAAGCCTACTCTGTACATCATGCTTAATCTTTTTAATGATTTATCTAGTACAGTAATAAATTAGTATTTATTTGACAGTTAGTTTCAGTTTTTCTTTCTCTTTCAGTGGCCTTCAGGAAATCAAAGAGATTAAACAAAGGTGCAGTATGTACTGTACGTAACAAATTAGCAGTCATTAATATTTGAAGTGTACAAACTGTACACAGAGCAGCTTTCAGTTGTGTGTGGAAATTAGGCAATTATTTTGGTTTTGGTTTTACGACACTGTCTTAATTGAACACTGTTCTACTTCCAGTATGTTGTAAGTATGTTCGTGCGCCGTACTGTTAGTAGAGCATGTGGGTTGTGCAAGTCAAGATTGTATATGTTGCAGTTAATTTTTGCTCTCAGTTAATTTTATAATTTAACCAGTTAGTTTTTTCTAACTAGGTAATTTTATTTTAACTAGTCAGTTTTCTTCTAACTAGGTGATTTTTCCACTTTTTTTTTTGGGGGGGGGGGGGGGTGTTTCTCAAAAAGAGTAACACGCTGGCCCTAACCCTATCCCAATTCCTAGCCCTATACACCCCCCTAACCCTATCCCTATCCCTAATCCAATTGACCCCCTAACCCTATCCCTACACCTAGCCCCCCAGTTTTTTTTTATTATTTTGCACTCACCGGGATTTGAACTCCAAACGTCTGACTTTGAAGTCCATCTTCATCTCCACTATGCCACACAAGCAATCGTTGCAAATTTGCTCATATTTGTTGGTCTAATAAGTTATTGGTCCCAGACTCACCCTTCCCCTTTGACACAAATTAACCTGGTTTGAAAATTTCAATCCAGTTTAAAAAATATGAACCCGTTCAAAATAAAATCACCTAGTTAGAAAAAAACTAACTAGTTAAAAATAAAATCACCTAGCTATAGTTAGACAAAACTAACTAGTTAAATTATAAAATTAACTGTAACCAAAAATTAACTGCAACATTTATTCATATTAATCGACAGAAAGGTTGTCATGGAAGGGAAAGCCAGCTTGTTGTTTCATGCCACCTTGTGACTAATCCATGCTGCAGTTCAGTGGTTATCCTTTGTGATTTCATCACACATCTGATTAGTCGCGAAATAATAAACATTCCAGAAATTTTCTTTGGTGTTCATGGTTTTATGGCAAAGACTAAAAATATTGGAGTGACCCTTTCCATCGAGTAATTTGAATATACAATCTTGACTTGCACGTCCGACATTGGTTTACAGACGGGCAGGAATGTACATATACTTAGCAAATGAATGTTAAAAAAACTCAGTGCAACATTTCCAAATTAAACCTTTGTTTCACGTGCAGAAACATGAAGACAGAGCTCTCAAAACTTGGCCTGCTTATGCCCCAAAAAATGCGACAGTTTGTCTAATTGAATGTTTTCAAGCGTGAAATAACATGAAGTTGGCCATTCATGGTACATGTAGCTTGAAAATGGTAGTAAACAATGTCCCAGTGTAGTTTTTCTGCTTATTATAAGTTTTACTTCGTTTTCGAGATGTTTTGTAATTTTATGCAAAAATCCACTCGGTTTTCCTAGTGGCGTACCTTTTTTGCATACGTTATCAAAAATGAAGAGCAACCCAGCAAAAAAAATTACAGGGCAATGTTTTTCAGCTGAAATGAAGGCCACATGCTAAAATTCAGCTAAGCAAGAAACAAAAACAACCAAAATTGTCACTTATCCTTTTTTATCACTAGCTTTTTCATATTTAGTTTAAAAGTAGAACTATAAAGTAAAGTAAAGTTAAATGTAAGTTAACTTGGAAACTTGTTTTTTTTGTACATGTATGCCCCGCTGAACCATGTTAAACTTCTATTAATTAATTGCTTGTGAGGGAACACCCTGCTAAGTTTTCTTACTAGTTATTTGTCAATCTCTGCATGCTATTGACAGTGACATTAATTTTTCTTCATGCTTTTGAATTTGGTTTTTGACAAGCGTGATTGTATTACATTGTTTTAAGCATGAATGAGGTTGACTCAATGTGCAAGAATGTGGAATATTTGGCAGACAAATTACAAGCTGTCAGAGATTGTCAAGGTAAACAAAGTCAGGTATGTTACATGGCTATTACATTAATTTAATAGATATTGATTAAAAAAGTACTAATTATGTAGCCTGAATTTCAGCTGCCTCCTCCTCTCGCTAAGTCTCGGGAGAGAGACGTCTGAAGGCACTGGGCGATCTAATGCTGTCTGGTGATGTCACGAGTCAAATGTGGTAATTTATGAAATTTCACACGCAACCTTCACCGCAAAAGCGTCTAGACAAAACCAAGTTTTGATGGACGTCAATCATCTTTGCCTCCTTACCAACCATATGCAAAATTAAATTTTACAAAAAAACTCTTTTAAACTTTGCAGTGGTCCTCTCGTGAAAATTGTCATTTTACTTTCAGTATGCTTGGTTAGCTCACCAAATACACTGGAATTAAATTATTCCTTAAAATATGTAACTGAAGATGGGCGGATCGGGTCAACGGTCATTCACATGCATGAATGACCCCGAGAGCATGCAAATCTACATGCGAACTAAAATTATTTCAGTACTAATTTGTCTTGGTGCTACGGACTGAACCAAACTTCTAATTAACAATTAGATTATGAGCTCGAGATTTCTATGAGGTGATAGTTGATGAAGGCCGAATCAACTATCACCTCATAGAAATTGAGAGCGAATAATCTAATTGTTTTAGTAGAATTCTTACTAAAGTTTAATTCAAGTAACGGTTTCCAATTATTTCGCGGCGTATTATTAAACTTTGGACCATAAAAAGATCGCTCGGATTGAGTTGGCAATTAAAATTGAAGTTGTGCAAGCGAGCGCATCATTTTTTCAATAATTTCAACTTTTTAAAGTCAAGAAAACGTAAATGTCCTTTGTTTAGTCTTCCCAGGATTTTAATCATCCATTTTCAACAAAATTTTCCCTCAAAACTTTGGCAAAACGAAAAAACGTCGCCATTTCGTAGACGAGTTCCAGCCACTGCACACTAATGGCTGATATTGTGCAATGGCTCAGCCTATCAGATTACAGCATTTGCATTAGTGTTCTTGTAGAATTCTACTAATAAACCTTATAACAGGGCATCTGACCGGATGCGGTGGTGCGGATCCGCATAATTCACCTACTTCCGCATCCTCTGCATCCTTGGGGCATTTTTCCACACAAAACTATGAAATTGCTACATATAAGTGAGGAAGCAACTGCCTACCATCCTCAGAAGCAAAAATAGTGAAGAGATTGATCATTTTGGAGAAGTTATTCACCCAAAACAGCGACCAAAACATTCCTTTTTGTTCGTAAACAATTTTAAGCCTCCACCTCAGGCGTTCCATGCATCTTCTGGTGATAGGCCAGGATTCTAGTTTTCAGACTTCTGGTATCCAGTTTTCCTCGTCTGATTTAATGCCTGGTTACTAAGCTTCAGAGGAAAAAAACTATGGAAAAACTGCGTAGTTAACTACTTTGTAGTTAAGACATGACCGACCTAGATTAGCTAGCTACCTGTGGGCATGTCCAATTTGTTAAAAAAAAATTATTAGAAAATAAAAGAATGTATGTAATCACTATGTAATGTATGTATGCATTGAATGAAGAAATACCTGTCCATGAATGGCAGCAAAAGGTCACACATGTCGACATGAAGGGGTTACTGAAAACAGTGTAAATTCTTGGAAAGACATTAATGTGTATTTTATACGTTTGAAAAAGCCAAGGCAACAACTTTATTAATTTTAGAAATTTCTGCATAATCTGGCGTCTTTTCTGCATAATCATCACTTTCTTCCGCATAATATTGCTGAAAATTTCCGCATAATTTTCCATTTTTTTCCGCACTCTATTAGATTGTCAGTTATAATTTTGTAAGGTGATAATTTTTACACTTATTAGGTTTAAGTACAAGTTCAGGCCATAGCCCCAAGAAAAATACACACAGAAATAATCTGTTCGCTCGTGTGCAGATTTCCTTGAGCTTGATTTCGGGGTCATTCATGCGAATTGTCGTTGAAAAACCTGACAAATGTTATTTATATATTCCAAGGAGTGTTTAATGCCAAATGCATTTAGTGAGCTAGCCAGCTGTACATATCAAAAGTAAAATGATAATTTTTATGAGTGGACTCAGCTGCAAGGTTTGAGGCTTTTTTTCAGGTAAATTTTGCATACGACTATGCTTTTGTTTGGAAAATTTCTGTGCTGCTTTGAAAGTTCAATCGCCATGAGTGGAGCCATTTGATATATTAAGGACTTCCCATATCCCATAGGCAAGTTTACAAATACATTGCTTCCACTAAGAAATTCTGCAAGTGCCTTTTCTTGTTGGGGATTGAGGTTTTTGAACCCCAAATGTTGAGCATACACCAGAAACGGCTTTAAGTCTTGTGGCATTAACCCGCGATTTTCTTCAGCCATCTTCAGTGAATGCGCAAAGTTTGGCAATAAAATTATTTAAATTATTCGCGTCGGGTAAATAAATTAACACTGCAACCAATCAGAACCGCTTCTAGTTTTTTGGGTAGTGACATCACCAGACAGCGTTATCTCCCAGTGCCCTCAAACGTCTCTCTCACGTGACTTAGCAAGAGGAGGAGGCAGCTGAACTTCAGCTACTAATATTATTATGGGCTAAGCATTCAAATTTGAGAGTCACATAATGACACTGTATTTGAATTTTACAGCTGTAACATAACAAGGTCAAGAAGGTCACATTTACAGTTAAGGTTGGCACACACGAGGGGACTAGTCCTTGCCACTAGTCCCCTGAAAAGTTTACACGAAGGGACTGGTCGAAGGGACTTGTCCCACAAACAGTTTAAATATGAAGCGTTTCGAGTAACAAGTAACAGGGACCTGTCCCAAAAATTCAAACTGGTTTGAAGGTTCATGGGACCAGTCAGTTGCAGGGACCAAAGTTGGTCACTGCGACTAGATTTTGAAGCAAAAATGACTAATTCACAAGATGGGATTTGTCCCGCGACATGTTGCAGGGACTAGTCCCAGAGACTAGTCCCCTCATGTGTGCCAAATTTTCTGGCAAAGGAAGCAAACTCAGGCTAACTATGATTTAAGAATTCTAACTTCAGTTACACATAGTAGTGGCTAGAATGGGGCTTGAACTCTCCAATTTTGGCACCCTAACCACTTGGCAGTGCTGCCTTGTCCAAATCAGGATCATAATAATTATGTTCATTATTACATACAGCTGTACATGTACATGTATATTTACATGTATTTAGCACTATGGAGACTTTGTACTAATTGTCTCACAAGATATCTTAGAGAGTTGGCTTTTAAATTATTGACATATTAAATAATAATTGTAATGAACACATTATTTGAAGGCCACAGTAATTTTGACCTATTTGAAAATCAGAAATTATGCCAGTGTAAACAAAGGTTTTCATAACTTTTTTGTGACTTAAGTAGAGCATCAGATTTTCAAAATATTATGAATTTGAGTAGAAAAGAACATCAAGTAATTTGATTTACATGTACATGTTACATAATATTTAAGAAATAGAAAACATGTACCGTGTTTCTATCGAGTTATACAAACACGAGTGGAAGTTTGGGAGAACGAGAAATGCTGTGGGAACACGCGCCACAGGCGAGTGTTTCCACAGCTATTTCGAGTTCTCCCAAACTTTCACGAGTGTTTGTATAACTCGATAGAAACACAGAGTACATGCTTTCTATTTCTTTTAGAAAACACCACGACGAGAAAAAGGAAAACAACTTGTTAACTTTGATTATCAAAATGTAAATTCTCTTTGCTTGCGCCATCACTACGTGAACAGCGCGCGCTAGTTCTGTGTCTCCATCGAGTTATACAAACACGATTTTCAACCAATCAGCGCGTGTGGTTTCTTAGGACTGTTTTCTAATGATTGCTGCGGAGCGAGCGTAGCGAGCGTAGCAGCAGTTTATAATCTAAATATAAAAGAAAGGTAGAAAAATTTGAGATTTCGCTGTGGTTTTTAGCCTCGCTTTCAGCGGACCATAATGCACTGCGCTGTAGAAGAGCCTCGCTTTCAACGGACCATAATGCACTGCGAAAAGTTAATGTTTAGCGAAGCAAGCCTTGCTGGAGGTCGTGTCGCCTGGTTCTCTCGTCTCCACGTTCGTGTTGTACTCGAGATAAGGCATTACGGAATTGCGCCCATTGAAACGCGTCGGCCGAAAAAAGTGGGGTACCCAAAATCATTTGCGCGCCCATAAAGGTTTGCCGCCGTTTCGGTTCCCTTTGACTTCAAACTTCGCACGTCCAAAATATTTCTCCCTCTCGGTCCGTTCGAGACAATAGGAGCAATTAGTATTGTGAGAAAGTGTAAAAATGTTTTCATTTTCGATGAATGCCAGCTGTGAAGGAAACAGAGATCACTTATGTAAAACTATGCGAACAATACTTCACTTCAAAAGACACAACAAGCGATCACCGTGTGGTAGTAAACACGAGCCGTGTGGAAATAAACACAAGCCGTGTCGAAATGTACTCGGTTCTGAGGGAACTTTAACATTTCAAGCTGTTTCGCGTAGAGTGAAGCGAGAACGTTCGACTTTGTCTGCGGTGGCCGACATTTAAATCCCGTTAAGCTTAAGTTAAGTTTTTTGTTGAATAGCTTTAAGTGCTGCGTTTTGCAAGTTTTTATCACGCTGTCCGATAAATAACTGGATCTCACAGAAGGAGTATAAAGGCGAAAATGGCAAGTAAATTCTCAGCTGATTTTTGGCATTTTGTGCATGTCGACTTGTTTTGAGAAACAAATTAGGTGCGCATTTTGTCTGCGCTTTCTGTTATTTGTTAATAATTTGGCGATATCGTATGCGCGTTTGAGCCGATTGATACGTTCGCTAATGTCTCTAGAGTATAAAGAAATTTGAAAAGTTTATGGACTTGTTTATGGATTATTGACTTGCTTGCGCAAAGCTCTCTTTAAGTTTATTAAATTTAAGTGCTGTAGTTCTTAACAATAGCGGTTAAATCGAGATATCCTTGCTAATCCTTGCTAATTACGTCTATTGTTACACGATGAATAGTTCGGCTCTTCGCAAGCAAATCTCGGAAACAATGGTTTTGACATTGATATACACTCGGGATTTTAATGATTGACATCTCTGAGCATCTCTGCATCTAGTTACGCATGCCTTGTTAACTTTTTCGGAAGCTAATTTGCATGTTCAATCGACGTGTTTCAATGGGCGCGATTCCGTAATGGACAACAACTATAAAGAAGGTCTCCACTGTCATCCTCGTTTTTGAGTTTCGACGCCGGTTCAGGTGAGTGCTAGTGCACGATGACAATTTCATTGCAGTGTTAAAGTAGATCAGTATGTCGTTAATACCGGTTGATATCAAGTTTGCCGTATTTAAGTTACACTGTTGATAATACCAAGTTCGCCGCAGATAAGTTTATACACTGTAAGCTTTTCGATAGTTCTGTCGTCTGCCGTTATTATGAATAACTCTGGCGGCTCGGATCTTTCGGCGGACGGGCGTGAAAGAAAATGCAATAATATTTATTTTCGTACAGGCGGTCACGTATTCTCAAAAAAAGTTGAACGCAGTTTAAGTGATTTTTCGCTTTGTCGTTTACTCCTGTAGCTGCCATGTGCTTCTTGCCGAATTTCGCACCTCGGCTACATTCGATATTTTTTTAAAACTTCTTTCGGTGGTTTTTTGTTTTACACTTGTGCAGAGGTTGCCATGTCCTTTTTGTTTGCCGATAAAATTTTTTCAGTCCTTTGTATAATCATACAAAATCAGTTAATTTTGTTAATGAAATCTTTGACCTTATTAACCTTGTGTCAATATTTCTTTCAGAAACTGACGTTATAGTGGTTATCTTGCCGTGCTGGATACGTTTCAGTTTTTTTGAACTACAACTGTGCAGCTTGTTGTCTCTAAAATTTTAGTACAGTTGGTTTCAGCACAGGCGGCCCAGACGTTGAATAAGATTAATACGTGACATTAGTCTGTTGACGATTGCGTTACGAATTTAGCCGTTTTATAACGTAAAACTCGCCTAAATGGCTCTAAACCACCTCCAGGAACCCAGAGACATCGAAATAACGTAATGTAAACATAAGGTAAGCCATTTTATTGAAATTATTTTCCACAGGTAGCATTTAGAGCAATTTTCGAAGCATTCCCATACATTGTCTTATAAACGGCTAAATTCGTAACGCAATCGTCAACAGACTAATGTCACGTATTAATCGTATTCCACGTCTGGGCCGCCTGTGGTTTCAGTTACTATAGAACTTACTGAAATGCAAATTTTCAGCATGTCAACAGTCATTAATATAACGGGAAATGTATTCAATAATAAATAATGGGGATCACTGAGCAAGATTTTGATTTATAGCAATTTCAGGGACTTGACCAAAAACAAAATAAGTAAATGACAACCATTTCTGCACAAGCTCTATACAATCCATCTGTCTGATAATAGTTAATTTGCTATATCACGCAACTCGAATTGCTTATGCCATAGCGTGACGCTTATAGGAACAGAGTGCGCAAAGCGATAGATCACGTACTGATTTAATTATATTTAGAGTAACAAAGGATAGTTGTAAGCTAATTTTAGGGATATGAAATACAATAGGGTTTAGCGACTCAAGAATATAACCGCAGTATTGTAAGACTGATGTAGGACTTTGAATTCAGACCGGAATAGACATTGAGAGTGAAACATTGTATAGAGATTAGAAGAGAAATAAACGCATCAAACGAAAGATACAGTCCTTTGATGGTGAACCAGCGCCCGGAGATATTCCCGAAAACCCTTTTCCATATTTGCAAACTTCATCCAAATTTTCGCAGCACTTTCATAGCTCTGGCTACACTAGTTTATAATGATTATTTTGTGTGTATGTTGTATGTTCTAGTTATCAAAAGCATTTGAACATCTTAACCTTATCTTCACGGTTCCTGAAAGTGTCAAGAAAACAGAAGCTTTGATCAATGAAGGGAAACTTCTGCTTGCTCACAAATGGTAAGGAAAACATTTACTTAATACCTTAAAATACCAATTAGTATCGGGAAAATTACAGCTGTGTAGGGGAAGAGGAACTAAATGGTCACTGAGTCATACATTGGAGTTTTAATTAATTAAGAAATGTCCCAATGCAAGGGAAGATGTCCTTTGTCTCTCTCTTGCCAGCAGTACCTCTTACTGACCGACTTTTATCAAAGAACTAAGGTTTTTCATTAATTTTCCTCTCGGACAAGGACAAGATTTATGTTGGTACAAGCTGAAGAGGAAATCAATACATGTATGTTCCAAGTGATAAACAAACTAATACATTGATTTTATATAGGTCAAAGGCGAAAAGTGAGGATCTGAAATGTATTGTTAGCGCTGAACAGTATGGTCTGTTAAATTTGACAGAGTGCTTAGCAATCACAAACAGCATTAAGAGCAGAGAGTCTAATGACAAAGTTCCAAAATCATATAAATTGAAGTGGTACATGTAAAATATTTTTAACAAAAGATGTAAAGACAAAATAGAGTCTTACCATGATGATTATTTTGATTACATTGAAGCAAGGGCGTAGCCAGGGGGGTCCTGGGGTGCCCGTGACCCCCCCTTTGTAAGCCTATTTGTAAGCAAACAACCTACAATATTCAGGTGACAGTCTGACGAGTACCCTCTGTATTAGTCAGTGTGACCCCCCCTTTGAAAAATCCTGGCTACGTCCATGATTAGTGTGTCTGTTAAAGTCACAGTGACTGTAAACTCCTTCAAGCTTTGAATATTATTACAAGTACTTCTGAGCTGCCACAAATTACTTGATGCATTTTGCATACATGTAAGTCTAAAGTAAAGCTTAACAAAATAATTTTATGGTACAGTGTACATGCTGACCACTTTTGTCCAACAAAGTGGTGAGCTACATGTACTTCAACATACATTTGTACACACAACCAGTAAAGGTACATGTATGTCCTTTCAAAAAAAAAAACAATTTATTATTTTCAGCCAGGCAGAACTAGTAACTACTAAATTTTGAGCTTTGTGCAAATGTCTAGTTTATCAGACTTGGAAGCTACCAGAGATGAACTACTGTTTGAAGTTCACAAAATGGCGCAGGAAGAGGAAGGCCACAAACCAGACAAAACGGTGAGTTTATCATTATTTTGTTTCACAGATCAAGCTCATTAGCTCATAATTATCACAGGGATCCACTATTTGCAGTTGTCCATTCATCTGTTACGATGAAAAAGTTGTAGGGATGACTAAACAATACAAAACATGTCCGTTGGATAAGTTAAGTTTGACTCTACCAGGAAAAAATTTCCTTAAATTTTCTTACATGTACGAGTTCCCTGCATTCTGACCACTTGTCATCAATTTGGAACTTATGCAAAACAGAGAAAGAATTGCAATTTTTATTCTTTCAACCTTGGATGGCACAATCACATCAGCTGTTTTGATCAGGACATGGCGTTAATTACTAAAATAATGGGTAATAATGTTAACACTTCAGAAAAGCAAGCCAAAATAATATGAGTAGGAAGGGAAAAAGTGTGCCTGTCAGCCTTCATGGCAGTCAAAGAGGCTTGGTTTTCATTTGCACCTGGATTTTCTGTGTTTGCTGACAGTCACAACTACTGTATGGACATGATGTACTGCAGTGTGTCAGGGAGACTGGTCATGTAAATAAAGTAAACTTTCAATTTTCATGCTGTTCTGTTGCCATTGTTCCCTATTGAATGGGCAAGTAAAATTTTGCAATTGATGCAATACATGTCATCTGGCATACTTGTCTGGCTGGCGACTTGGACAACAAACCAATAATTATGGATCCCTGTTGTTATTATTAACCTCTGATCTACATTTAAAAATAATATTTACTAAATTCTTGTTTCTAATTAATACAACTGTTTTTTTCTTTTCCAGCCATTGTATCAATATTTTGAGCCAGTCAAGAAATTATCAGTGAGTTACTGACATCTCAATAAATAATTTTAATCATTATGATCTAAAATTAATAGTGATTAATACTCAGTTTATTATACAAGTATTATTATATACATACATGTATATCTTATTAGACGTTTTGTTGTGTAGTATGTCGCCTAGTATTTTTACGAGCTGTGTTGTATTTTGGCAAGCCCGTAGGGCGAGTCAAAATACAAACAACAAGTAAGAATTCTCAGTAATACTACACAACAAAACGTCTAATGAGAGATTTATTATCCAACACGTCAAATTGGTATGTTCGTGCGAGCAAAATAATTTCGTGGATATTTATTTGCCGGGAATGCGTGATAGTGCGAAGCGGAATGGAATTGGCGCGAAAAAATCCAGCTAACTGATTGGTCAATGACAGGAAACCTGTCTAACTGGTCCTCTGGAGTACAAATACCGTGTGATATTTGTACTCGTCTTTAGCGTTATTTGTACTCTGCGAAGTGTAGTTGGACGATAAAAGTACATAATTATTTTACTTTGTACTATTAATGCTATGTATTTGCTTTGGGTGGAACAATGAAGTTTAATGTGAATAAGTGCATTATAGTCTGTGATATTTAAAATACCAATAATATTTAGCCTTCATGTACTTTCCATATATTAAAATTCAGCTGGGGAGCAAGGCCTAAAGGACACAAACAAACAAAAAACTGAATGAGCAGGTTTATTTCTTTCTGTAACCTCTTGACCTCGCTATGGAAGCTGAATTTTGACATATTGAAAAGTTGTGGCCTATTGATGGTAGTCTGACCTGCAGTGTGCACTGTACAATTATTGACAACAAATTTATTTATTTAAATTTATTCATGTATTCATTGTAGATTATACTTCTCTGCCTTAACAGATTATTAATTTTCTTTTACAGGACTCCCTTGGAAAACAATGTTGGGTGGTGTTAGGACGAGTGCTCAGTACAGTGCGTAGTGACCCGGCCCAGCTGGTGACAGCTCTCAGAATAGTTGAAAGGGAGACCAGGTGTGTTTGGAAACATGTTAATTTCTTACTATAATTATCACAATTTTTTTGCAGGATATTTAAAACCGGTTAAGGTATTTGAAGGTACTGACTTGCATTTTGCAATTTTGCGCCATATTGGATCACAATTGAAAATTTGAAATTTCAGTTGCCAGTAACTGTCAGTTTAATAAAAACATTTTACATGTAAATGATTACAGACTGGTGTACATGTGCACTGTGGGAGAAACAGTGCTCAGTGACAAATCTAGAGGGGGGGGGGGGGGGGGGGCCAAGGGAGCCCAGCGCCCCTTACTTTGGGTAAAAAAAAAGAAGAAATGACAGAAGAGAGAAAAGACAGCAGGGCAAGTGCAGTAAATCACTGCTCCCCTCACCCTCCCCCCTTAGCTTAAGGTCTGTATCTGCCACTGAACAGTAACCTGAAGGTTAATGCACTGATCAATTATGACATGCAGACGAGTATATAAAATGATTACCAGTGCTGGTGAGCTGTTGAGGTATAGGAAATTCAGGAAGCAAAAATCATGTAAACTGCAATTATTGGACTAGTGTCTTATATACAGCGCTCCAAGCTGTGACCATTTTGGTCGCCATGGCGTGTGGAAAAAATACTTGGCAACTAAAATTCCCGCGAAAGTCACCAATTGGCGACCAAAAGATAAAAAGAGAAACTTATTTGAAAAATTATCCATAATATGACGAATTTAATCAATAGAAGAAGCGGCTGCATCACCTGTCTTTCTCTTTTTCCCTCTGGTCGTTCAGAAACTCGACGTGAACACGTAAACTTGAAGTAGCAAAGTGAAGTGTGGAGAACCAGCCGTTCAGCGCATTAGCCCTTCGTGTAATAGGTCATAAAGTGTCTTCCCTTTCAGGTTTTTTCTTGGCGACTGAATTTTTTTTATGGCGACCATTTTACAATTGAAGGTCACCAAAAGGCGACTTTTTGAAAAAGTGAGCTTGGAGCACTGATATAGTCATGGGGTAGGTAAGGTCGTGTACATGCAGCAACATAAATTTCAAGTTATTTCATTCTAATTGGTCCAACCAGGATAGGCTCTAGCAGGGTGCATCGGTTGCCAAAGTGTGTCTTAAACTCTACATAATAAGTAGTCATGTGATTTTTAAGGGTGTCTTGCTCAAATCTCTCATGATCAAGTGCAGTGCACTGACCATTACTCCATGAACACTCATAATGTGAGGTGCACCTTCTACCAATTTAGATAATTGTACTTTTCTTGTATATACAACAAAAGAGGACAATGGTTAGTGAATTTTTGTTTTGACACACCTTTTAAACTGTCGAGATATGGATTTTGTTTTTGCAGAGCTGACAAAAGGGCCAAGGAAAAAGAGGAAAGCATGGGATTTTCTGTTCCAGGACGACCTAAGAAGTGGAGAGAAAAGGCATTCAAAGTTCTTGAAGAGTCAGTCAGTAACAGGTTAACATCATGAAGATTATGAAAGTTCCTCAAACTTCTCAGAACCTAATACTGTTATGGTCAACTCAGTTAACATAAATATTTTATGTTTTTTTTTTTCTTTTATCTTGAGTTACAAGCAGCTTTGATTGAGATCTCAGTATCAAACACTCAAGACAGTGTCTGACGATAAAAAAGAAATTAGAAATCACTGTATAATTTGAGTGTTCAAGTGTTCAGCACTGCTGCACTAATTGTGGACACTGAAATATTGAGCTAACAAATATTATAAATTGAACAGTAACATGTTAAAAATCCCAACTGCCAGAGGGCTGACTAGTTGGCTATTTACAAAGCGTGGAGGAGTTGAATCTTGGACCACCAAACACAAATCCATCTAGTGGGAGGGAGGGGAAGCAGGTCGTTTCGCCTGGATTGAGAGTCGATTCGCGTGGACTGAGAGTCGATTCGCCCAGAGTATGAAGTCATTTCAGGATTGAAAATAAGTTTTTTTTTCTACTGGATCTAGGGAGGTGGATTTGGACTTGGGACCTCCGGTACAAATCCAGCGCCCTAACCACTACAGTAGGCCACATTGCCTCAGTAGCAACACAAGCATGCTTTACAATGCGTTGTTATATTACATTTGTGTTTGTGTGTGGATTTCAGGTTTGAGAGCCTTGATATGGAACTACAGAACAGACTCGATGACAAAATGTGGCTAGTGAAACATCTTGAACGCACAAGGATGCTGGTGCTTGATGACTTGATTGTTGTCAAGGTATTGCCTAGTCAAGATAATCTGGTTTATCAACTGGGTTAATTTTTCAATTGGCCACTGTAAACTTTAAGAGATTTGGAGGCTGACGATTCGCTCGGACGAAGGGCTAGCGTTTGAAACGTCAGCCTCCGAATGTCTTTATGGTGGCCAATTCACATTATCAACCCAGTTGATAAAACCAAATTATCTTATAATAATTATTCCCACAGCAGCACAGTTTCTTTAGAAACTTACCCCCTTTATTCGTCTATTCTCTACTTGCACAAATCCCATAATACACCTCTTTTACTCCCCCCCCCCCCCAAAAAAAAAAAAAAAAAAAAATTGCATAGGCATTGTTTTAAATTTGGCATTGTTTTAGATTACTCTTGGGACATGTTCATGTCCCAGGGGACATTGCAAACAATGAGTGCAATTTTTTTTTTTTGGGGGGGGGGGGGGTGGGGGGGGGGGGGAGTAAAAGAGGTGTGTCGTGGTATTGTGCAGTTTATTTGAATAATGGCTATTTTTGGGATCATGAAAATCTAAACATTTGACAACTGCAAACAGTTAGTTAATCATGCTGTTCTTATGTCATTCTAGAATCTTTGCCAGGCTTGTTTTCCTCCAACTTACAACATATTTGATCGCTACGTCAAGATGTATCACAAGGCTTTATCAGTTATGGTGAGAATTACTGATTTTGTTTATACGTCCTTAATAAACGACGTCTCGGTCTGTACTGTAATTTGAAGTTACGGAGCGAGAAAGAAAAACCAGGATCTGTAACTTACAGTATGGAGCGAGAAGGTGGCAGTTAGTAAGATACTGACTACAGTGTATATTTCTTCTGTGTGTCTGACGATTTCAATTCAGGCGGAACTGGTTCAAATTTCTGACCCACGTCGAAAGCAAAACGAGTTAATTTGAAATCATTGTTGCGTCGTTAGCACATTTTATTGCATACTTGCAATTATAAAAGTTAAGACCACTTGGCTATAAATCGTGAAACACTTTGGCAACTAATTAAACCAGCTTTAACTTAATATTAGACTGTCAGTGGGCCTTACAGTAGAATATAGCTTGCTAAACTGACCAATCACAGCACGTGTAGTACATTTTGTAACTGAGAGATAACTGAGTTGTTAAACTACATGTAGAGTGAGGTCTTCATGTATACCATGCAAGTTTATGGATAGAGTTAGTAATGGCCCTTTCAAAACTGAGCTAGTTCCATTCCTGGTAAATACGCGCATCAAAGTTGATTGCTATGTAAATTGCTATAAATATATACAGTGTATATACTAGTTTTTTAGTGGCCAGTTTGCATGTTCCATATTGCGTGCCTACATGTACAAGCGTTTTGTGCTGTGTTTTAACTTGCAGCTGGAGAAATTTGTTCTTGAAGAGAGGCTTGATTCCAATGAGTGTATCAGTCTGTTGACATGGATCAGAGAGTACAAGTGAGTAGCAACTGACCAGTGCAATACGACCTGATGAGAGGAGCTTTAGGTTGAATAGTTTAGTACTGTTAGTAGATTTGTCGCGCCTTTATTTTTCAATATGGAACTTTTTTGATGGTGAGCAGCATTCTCTCGATTTGCATGAATCAACCATTTCGCACAAAATCACCTTAAAATTGAAGGAAAACTCGAAAGAATCGTTTACGAAGATAGCAAAACATTGACAAACAGATAATGGTAAACCATAAATTATAAAGGAAGATCTAGAATGATGGTTAAGGATGGAGAAGATTGCCACGGCGGATAACGAATGACGAACTTGAGAAATTTTGGCTTTATAACTTCTCAAGATGCACAAACCAAGACAATGCGCCTCTAATCACAGTGTGAAACGAGTTTTTTTTTTTCTTTTTTTTTTTAACACTTTTATTTACAAGACTAACACTCACATGGCTTACAGTACTACTTTTGTACTTACATTTACACTTACAATGTACTTACTACTTGACACTCCTTACGTTCATACTCCAGTGTGAAACGAGTTGCAGATCTCTGCCGGTTGCTGTCATTGAGCTTACCTTGCGTGTCATTAGTATACATTACAACCCATGCTACCTCCCCACTTAACTGTTTTTTTTTTTGGTTTGTTTGTTTGTTTTTGTTTATCAGGGGTAAAGATCTTATGATGCATCCCGACCTTGAGATCGATGTGGGATTCCTGGGTCCTCTCTTGTCAAAAAAAGTTGAACAGGAGTTACTAGACACGTAATTATACCTTTTGATGTAGTTACATCTTAAGCTTAATAACTAGATCACATGCCTCAACTGGTTAACTTATCTGTTTGCAAAGAAGGAGGTCAGAAGTTCGAATCCAGGTTATGGATGGTAGTTGTAAAGTAACTATGACCAGATGTACTGCAGTGCATCTACTTTTTTTCGGTTTTATGAATATTAGTGATTGTATAACATAGTTATAAGTTGCAGTATCTATTTTCGAGATGTACAAAATTAGTCAAATAATACACTATATGTAAGTAGTTGATTGAACCAGTCCAAGGTTGAAAGAGGAATATGGAAATATGAATAACTGTTGCCAAAATTTGCTCTAATCACTAAGAAATCCTGTGGCAGTGAGTTGGTATGAAGTCTACATTGAAGTTTAACTAATTGATGTAGAAATTTTATTTTTAATGGAATACAACTTTGTACAGTTTGGTTCTGATTCCTGTGTGACGTCATCCTCAAGAAATACTCGTTTGTTTTGTTGGCAGTTACCTAACAACCACTAAAAACAACATGATGGAATGGATGAGTAAGCTAGCAGAAACAGATCTGACGGTGAGGGTATAATACAAGCAATTACCTAATCTCCTCTCGGCATTATGGCCAAGATGGAGGTTGGTCTGTGGCTTCAATTCGTAGGCCATACCCTTGTGATAAAATTGTGCCCTTGAATAGTCGTTAGATGAAAAAGGGGTGACGCTGATATGGACCGTGGTTTTAACTTTTGGTTTCAAAGTAACCTGCAATCATACCCTCCCTCCCTTATGTTCAAAAAAAAAAAAAAAAAAAACGCCTGATCGCAGGTTAGTTTCAATTTGGATGATTTCGCAAAATGCATTCGGCAACATCATTTATGGCAGACGGAAAATCACCACCTCTACCATAATAGACTCCTGCCTTGTGAAATGACATCTTGACAGCTCATTTGCTAATTCTATATTGTTTGTTTTTCCCTTACTCAAGCACCTGCTTCGTTTTATTAATTCCATCTCTCATACGATACTCACTGTACAGTGTAAATTTAAGTGTCCCTGTAACTATCCACATGTAGTTTGTAACCCATTGTTGTTTTTGCTATTTATTGCGTTGTTTTTGTTATTTATTTTTTTCAGGACTGGAACAGTGAGGCTCCACCAGAAACAGACATGGAAGGCTTCTACAATACCTCACTTCCTGTTTTCCTCTTTAAAATGACTGATCAGAATGTAAGATATGATGTTCCTTTACATTTGTCTTGACAAACAAAGATACATCGTATATACTCAACCTTGAAATGATATTCTGCCTGAGATATTTGCAGATATACATAAACCAGATTGCGCAGAAAGATTGCATTTGGCGAGAACCGTGTAAGACACTGTACATTCACTCAGGCCCCGTCCACACTAATCCGTTTTCAAACGAAAACGAAGCTGTTTTGCTCCGGATACGGCTATCGTCCACACTACAACGCCGAAAACGATCACCGAAAACAGAGCCATTCAAAAACGCTCTCCAGAGTGGAGCGATTTGAAAACGATGCTTTTTGAAAACGCTGTTTTCTAGTGTGGACGGAGAAAACGATGCTATCTGAATACGGTGACGTCATCAAAATAGACACGACTGGGTGCCAGACCACTCGACCGTGAGTATCCAAAATGGCGGACAGACGCTACCATGCGGCTTCTTTCTTGTTCGGAATGATTTCCAGTCTTTTGACGCTCTTGCAAGCGCATTTAACCCAACTGAGGTGCCACCTAGATTTCACAAGAAGGAAACAAGATATTTTAAGGCTTCTGACCCTGCCAGCTTCGGGAAAATCGAAGATAAAATGACACTCTCGAAGCCCGCCCCCTGTTTTAGGTTTTGGTTGCTTTCCAGCTGTTCTTGGCATCGTTTAGAAGGAAAATATCAAAGAATTCTAAATCACAACAACACTCGACAACAAAGAATCATGAATGGCGCCAATTTTGCGGGCCGATATATTGAAATGCACATGCGTCGAATTCATTTGGGCATGCACACTGAGGGTATAAAACCGTTTTCAAAACGGATACGGCGTTGTAGTGTGAACGGGCGAAAACGATACGAAAACGATAAGTGTGGACGCAAATCTTTTTGAAAACGGAGCAAAACAGCTCCGTTTTCGTTTGAAAAACAGATTAGTGTGGACGGGGCCTCAGCTAAATTTCATACATACAATAATACGTATCTTGAAATGCAAACTTGCCTCAATTACCATTTCCATACAACTAGCTCGCCTTTACAATCTTCAGTCATTAATAGATCACATACGTGTCTTGTATCATCTACAACGAGTAAATAATGGATGCCAATGCTTCCTCGCGTTTTTTAATATTTTCTGCGTTCTTTATTGATGCCAAACGAATTCGTTGTTTTAATCTCTTTCAGCTTCAAGTTGCTGCCAAGGCTGGAGAAGAAATCAAACTACAGGTAAGCTTAGCATGAAACTCATATACAACTTACTTCTCTGTACCTTTCTGTAAAGCTTAAAGGGGCTCAGTCACGGTTAAACGGTTTGAAAAGTTTAGCTAAACTTTTCAAATTCGTTGTTTGTAATCCGTGTCAATCTTCTCCATCCTTGATCATCCTTGTTCCTTTATGGCTTATTATCATCTCTTTGATGTTTTTCTATCTTTATG
>JAHPZR010030319.1:0-35601 GCA_019787425.1 Platygyra sinensis | reverse complement strand
AACATAACAAGGTCAAGAAGGTCACATTTACAGTTAAGGTTGGCACACACAAAGGGACTAGTCCTTGCCACTAGTCCCCTGAAAAGTTTACACGAAGGGACTGGTCGAAGGGACTTGTCCCACAAACAGTTTAAATATGAAGCGTTTCGAGTAACAAGTCACAGGGACCTGTCCCAAAAATTCAAACTGGTTTGAGGGTTCATGGGACCAGTCAGTTGCAGGGACCAAAGTTGGTCACTGCGACTAGATTTTGAAGCAAAAATGACTAATTCACAAAATGGGATTTGTCCCCGCGACATGTTGCAGGGACTAGTCCCAGAGACTAGTCCCCTCATGTGTGCCAAATTTTCTGGCAAAGGAAGCAAACTCAGGCTAACTATGATTTAAGAATTCTAACTTCAGTTACACATAGCAGTGGCTAGAATGGGGCTTGAACTCTTTCAATTTTGGCACCCTAACCACTTGGCAGTGCTGCCTTGTCCAAATCAGGATCATAATAATTATGTTCATTATTACATACAGCTGTACAAGTCATGTACATGTATATTTACATGTATTTAGCACTATGGAGACTTTGTACTAATTGTCTCACAAGATATCTTAGAGAGTTGGCTTTTAAATTATTGACATATTAAATAATAATTGTAATGAACACATTATTTGAAGGCCACAGTAATTTTGACCTATTTGAAAATCAGAAATTATGCCAGTGTAAACCAAGGTTTTCATAACTTTTTTGCAACTTAAGTAGAGCATCAGATTTTCAAAATATTATGAATTTGAGTAGAAAAGAACATCAAGTAATTTGATTTACATGTACATGTTACATAATATTGATTTATAATGATTATTTTGTGTGTATGTTGTATGTTCTAGTTATCAAAAGCATTTGAACATCTTAACCTTATCTTCACGGTTCCTGAAAGTGTCAAGAAAACAGAAGCTTTGATCAATGAAGGGAAACTTCTCCTTGCTCACAAATGGTAAGGAAAACATTTACTTAATACCTTAAAATACCAATTAGTATCGGGAAAATTACAGTTGTGTAGGGGATTAGGGGAACTAAATGGTCACCGAGTCATACATTGGAGTTTTAATTAATTAAAAAAATGTCCCAATGCAAGGGAAGATGTTCTTTGTCTCTCTCTTGCCAGCAGTACCTCTTACTCTCTGACTTTTATCAAAGAACTAAGCTTTTTCATTAATTTTCCTCTCGGACGAGGACAAGATTTATGTTGGTACAAGCTGAAGAGGAAATCAATACATGTATGTATGTTCCAAGTGATAAACAAACTATACATTGATTATATATAGGTCAAAGGCGAAAAGTGAGGATCTGAAATGTATTGTTAGTGCTGAACGGTATGGTCTGTTAAATTTGACGGAGTGCTTAGCAATCACAAACAGCGTTAAGAGCAGAGAGTCTAATGACAAAGTTCCAAAATCATACATGTATAAATTGAAGTGGTACATGTAAAATATTTTTAACAAAAGATGTAAAGACAAAATAGAGTCTTACCGTGATGATTATTTTGATTACATGTACATTGAAGCAAGGGCGTAGCCAGGGGGGTCCTGGGGTGCCCGTGACCCCCCCTTTGTAAGCCTATTTGTAAGCAAACAACCTACAATATTCAGGTGACAGTCTGACGAGTACCCTCTGTATTAGTCAGTGTGACCCCCCCTTTGAAAAATCCTGGCTACGTCCATGATTAGTGTGTCTGTTAAAGTCACAGTGACTGTAAACTCCTTCAAGCTTTGAATATTATTACAAGTACTTCTGAGCTGCCACAAATTACTTGATGCATTTTGCATACATGTAAGTCTAAAGTAAAGCTCAACAAAATAATTTTATGGTACTGAGTGTACATGCTGACCACTTTTGTCCAACAAAGTGGTGAGCTACATGTACTTCAACATACATTTGTACACACAACCAGTAAAGGTACATGTATGTCCTTTCAAAAAAAAAAAAACAAACAATTTATTATTTTCAGCCAGGCTGAACTAGTAACCACTAAATTTTGAGCTTTGTGCAAATGTCTAGTTTATCAGACTTGGAAGCTACCAGAGATGAACTACTGTTTGAAGTTCACAAAATGGCGCAGGAAGAGGAAGGCCACAAACCAGACAAAACGGTGAGTTTATTATTATTATTTTTGTTTCACAGATCAAGCTCATTATCACAGGGATCCACAATTTGCAGTTGTCCTCTCATCTGTTACGACGAAAAAGTTGTAGAATGACTAAAGCAATACAAAATATGTCCGTTGGATAAGTTAAGTTCGACTCTACCAGGAAAAATTTCCTTAAATTTTCTTACATGTACGAGTTCCCTGCATTCTGACCACTTGTCATCAATTTGGAACTTATGCAAAACTGAGAAAGAATTGCAATTTTTATTCTTTCAACCTTGGATGGCGCAATCGCATCAGCTGTTTTGATCAGGACATGGTGTTAATTACTAATAGTAGGTAATAATGTTAACACTTCAGAAAAACAAGCCAAATAAAATGTGTAGGAAGGGAAAAAGTGTGCCTTTCAGCCTTCATGGCAGTCAAAGAGGCTTGGTTTTCATTTGCACCTGGATTTTCTGTGTTTGCTGACAATCACAACTACTGTATGGACATGATGTACTGCAGTGTGTCAGGGAGACTGGTCATGTAAAAAAGTAAACTTTCAATTTTCATGCTGTTCTGTTGCCATTGTTCCCTATTGAATGGGCAAGTAAAATTTTGCAATGCAATACATGTCATCTGGCATACTTGTCCGGCTGGCGACTTGGACAACAAACCAATAATTATGGATCCCTGTTGTTATTATTAACCTCTGATCTACATTCAAAAATAATATTCACTAAATTCTTGTTTCTTAATACAACTGTTTTTTCTTTTCCAGCCATTGTATCAATATTTTGAGCCAGTCAAGAAATTATCAGTGAGTTGCTGACATCTCAATAAATAATTTTAATCATTATGATCTAAAATTAATAGTAATTAATACTCAGTTTATTATACAAGTATTTATTATATACATATAATGGGCGATTCCACGTTACGGACATTACATTCAGAGAGCAAATTTTTGGAAATAACACTTCTTTTTACATACTTCTCTTAAGCAATTTTTGTTTAAAATTTGTACAAATATTCATCACATGGTACTTAACTATCAGCATAAAAGAAACTTTGATTTCATTCTCAAAAGCTGTCAATATTTTTGTTTGAAACTCCGTTACGGACATTACAAAAAAATCAACCTCCAATTTTACATGTTGACGTTATCAGTGCTATTCCTGTGAATCAACATGCGAGACATAAATTCTCTAACAATAATAAGAACATGGCTGCTTCATAGTTTTGTAAAATCCAGTTGTTTCCCTTATGCTGTTGTTAGGCTTTGAACTGCGGGTAAAAAGTTGCCGCTACGGACATTACACAATATTTGTTACGGACATTACACTGTGAAACATTCTTTTCAAAGACAGGGTTTAGTGAATTTTTTTGTTTATTTGTGGACTCCAGGTAATTATATTAGACTGTAAAAGCTGTTAAATTTACCTAAATCAGGTTCAGGTCTAAGCTACAGCTCTTTTTTGGTTTTCCTAATTTCTGTTACGGACATTACATTAAGCTGTCCGTAATGTCCGTAACAGAATTGTTTTTTTCTCCAATTAAGTAAGGACAACTGCTGTGGGAAACTGAATATTTTTGTTTTTTTACAGACTCCTGGTAATTAAGATTGTCAGAACTGCTAAATTCATCTAAATGAGGTTATGTTGATTAGCTATTCCTCTTTTTTGGTTTTGCTACTTTTTGTTACGGACATTACATAAAACTGTATGTTATGTCTGTAACAGAATTGTATTTCATTCTAATGTAACAAGGACATCAAATGTTGCGAAAAACTAACCTGAAAATGTAACTTAATATTGAGTTGAGACCAGTTTCTCATATATACCCTTCTTTCCCAAAGGAATTAATTGTTACAACTACAATAAATGTCAATTTTTAATTCAATTATATGTAACTATACTGATTTTTTTCCTTTTTTCTCCCCTATGAGGAAAATAAGGTTGAATTGATCTCCCTCCTCTTAATTTTGTCCTTTGCAACAGTTGCCACTGCACACTGACCACAAAACTGTTCTACTTTGTTTCATTTCGAGTAGTTAGTATATCCATAATGTAATGTCCGTAACGTAATGTCCGTAACATAATGTCTGTAACATGCTGCCTTTATACCAGTGATTTGTAATAATACTGACTATTTACCACACCATGGTTTGAGCCCCTTCAAACTAAAAAAGGAGTCCTGCTTACAAAAAGATCTGGCTTTTACTAACAGAGAAAATAGAAAAAAACCCTCTTTTTGTTACGGACATTACATAATGTCCGTAACGGAAATGTTTTCCCCTCCACTTCAACAAGTACATCAAATGTGGCAAAAACAATAATCTGAAAATTTATTTTGTATTGAGTTTAGTATGTTTTGTTATGCTGATGAAATTTTAGAAGTAACTGTGTCCCAGTATAACAATTTTAAGTCTGACAGCTTGTTAGCTACTTTTTCAGGGTTTTCATTGGTCGAAAATCAACAGCCTCTCTTTTCTGCTTTCCACGGAATATACTTTCGGGAAATTATTTCCTGAACACTTTAGGGTATCCTCTTTCCAAATACGCATGATTGTGCTAGGAAAAATACATCTGAAAATTTGACATTTTGGATGTTCTAAAATGGAATACCGTATATATCTTCTTAGACGTTTTGTTGTGTAGTATGTCGCCTAGTATTTTTACGAGCTGTGTTGTATTTTGGCAAGCCCATAGGGCGAGTCAAAATACAAACAACAAGTAAGAATTCTCAGTAATACTACACAACAAAACGTCTAATGAGAGATATATTATCCAACACGTCAAATTTTTATGTTCGTGCGAGGAAAATAATTTCGTGGATATTTATTTGCAGGGAATGCGTGATAGTGCGAAGCGGAATGGAATTGGCGCGAAAAAATCCAGCTAACTGATTGGTCAATGACAGGAAACCTGTCTAACTGGTCCTCTGGAGTACAAATACCGTGTGATATTTGTACTCGTCTTTAGCGTTATTTGTACTCTGCGAAGTGTAGTTGGACGATAAAAGTACATATTTTACTTTGTACTATTAATGCTATGTATTTGCTTTGGGTGGAACAATGAAATTTAATGTGAGTAAGTGCATTATAGTTAACAACTATTCACCGAAGTGGAGGTCGCTAGCGGTGGATATTTACCGAGCCGCGAAGCGGCAAGGTAAATATCCAATGCTAGCCACTGACACTGAGGTGAATAGTTGTTTTAGTATATACTTAAACAGTGAGATAATATACGCCACAAAAATTAATTTGGATGATTTCTTCACTTGTCACGGCTGCAAACCCTGACACCATTTTCTCTTGAGTTGCTCGGAGGTAAATAGCACAGGATATCCGGAGTTTGACGAGCCAATCAGCGCGCGCGTTTAACACTATACACTGTTTTAGTATATACTAATCTGTGATATTTAAAATACCAATAATATTTAGCCTTCATGTACTTTCCATATATTAAAATTCAACTGGGGAGCGAGGCCTAAAGGACACAAACAAACATAAAATTAAATGAGCAGGTTTATTTCTTTTTGTAACCTCTTGACCTCGCTATGGAAGCTGAATTTTGACATATTGAAAAGTTGTGTCCTATTGATGGTAGTCTGACCTGCATTGTGCACTGTACAATTATTGACAACAAATTTATTTATTTAAATTTATTCATGTATTCATTGTAGATTATACTTCTCTGCCTTAACAGATTATTAATTTTCTTTTACAGGACTCCCTTGGGAAACAATGTTGGGTGGTGTTAGGACGAGTGCTCAGTACAGTGCGTAGTGACCCAGCCCAGCTGGTGACAGCTCTCAGAATAGTTGAAAGGGAGACCAGGTGTGTTTGGAAACATGTTAATTTCTTACCTTAATTATCACAATTTTTTTGCAGGATATTTAAAACCGGTTAAGGTATTTGAAGGTACTGACTTGCATTTTGCAATTTTGCGCCATATTGGATCACAATTGAAAATTTGAAATTTCAGTTGCCAGTAACTGTCAGTTTAATAAAAACATTTTACATGTAAATGATTACAGACTGGTGTATATGTGCACTGTGGGAGAAACAGCAGTGACAGATGTAGGGGAGGGAGCCCAGCGCCCCCTTACTTTGGGTAAAAAAAAGAAGAAATGACAGAAGGGAGAAAAGCCAGCAGGGCAAGTGTAGTAAATCACCGGTCCCCCGGCCTCCCCACTTAGCTCAAGGTCTAGATCTGCCACTGAACAGTAACCTGAAGGTTAATGCACTGATCAATTATGACATGCAGACAAGTATATAAAATGATTACCAGTACTGATGAGCTGTTAACCCTTTAGTGCCCAAGGGGTCTCCCTTTGACCATAGTTAGTCCCCTCGACTAACTATGCTTTGACGAGTAAAATCGTCTGGCGTTAGACAGAGTAAACTCTATAAGTCACTATTGGGCATTAAAGGGTTAAGGGATAGGATATCCAGGAAGCAAAAATCATGTAAACTGCAATTATTGGACTAGTGCCTCATATACAGAGCTCCAAGCTGCGGCCGTTTTGGTCGCCATGGCAAGTGGAAAAAATACTTGGCGACTAAAATTCCAGGGAAAGTCGCCAATTGGCGACCAAAAGATAAAAAGAGAAACTTATTTGAAAAATTATCCGTAATATGATGAATTTAATCAATAGAAGAAGCGGCGGCATCACCTGTGTTTCTCTTTTCCCCTCTGGTCGTTCAGAAACTCGACTTGAACACGTAAACTTGAAGTAGCAAAGTGAAGTGTGGAGAACCAGCCATTCAGCGCATTAGCCCTTCGTGTAATAGGTCATAAAGTGTCTTCCCTTTCAGGTTTTTTCTTGGTGACTGAATTTTTTTCATGGCGACCATTTTACAATTGAAGGTCGCCAAAAGGCGACTTTTTGAAAAAGTAAGCTTGGAGCGCTGATATAGTCATGGGGTAGGTAAGGTCGTGTACATGCAGCGACATAAATTTCAAGTTATTTCATTCTAATTGGTCCAACCAGGATAGGCTCTAGCAGGGTGCATCGGTTGCCAAAGTGTGTCTTAAACTCTACATTAATAAGTAGTCATGTGATTTTTAAGGGTGTCCTGCTCAAATCTCTCATGATCAAGTGCAGTGCACTGACTATTACTCCATGAACACTCATAATGTGAGGTGCACCTTCTACCAATTTAGATTGTACTTTTCTTGTATATACAAACAAAAGAGGACACAATGGTTAGTGAATTTTTGTTTTGACACACCTTTTAAACTGTCGAGATATGGATTTTGTTTTTGCAGAGCTGACAAACGGGCCAAGGAAAAAGAGGAAAGCATGGGATTTTCTGTTCCAGGACGACCTAAGAAGTGGAGAGAAAAAGGCATTCAAAGTTCTTGAGGAGTCAGTCAGTAACAGGTTAACATCATGAAGATATGAAAGTTCCCTCAAAACTTCTCAGAACCTAATACTGTTTATGGTCAACTCAGTTAACATAAATATTTTATGTTTTTTTTTTCTTTTATCTTGAGTTACAAGCAGCTTTGATTGAGATCTCAGTATCAAAACGCTCAAGACAGTGTCTGACGATAAAAAGAAATATTAGAGAATCACTTTATAATTTTGAGTGTTCAAGTGTTCAGCCACTGTTGCACTAATTGTGGACACTGAAATATTGAGCTAACAAATATAAATTGAAACAGTAACATGTTAAAAATCCCAACTGCCAGAGGGCTGATAGTTGGCTATTTAAAAAGCATGGAGGAGTTGAATCTCGGACCACCAAAACACAAATCCATCTAGTGGGAGGGAGGGGAAGCAGGTCATTTCGCCTGGATTGAGAGTCGATTCGCGCGGACTGAGAGTCGATTCGCCCGGAGTATAAGTCATTTCGCCTGAGGATTGAAAATAAGTTTTTTTTTTCTACTGGATCTAGGGAGGTGGATTTGGACTTGGGACCTCCGGTACAAATCCAGCGCCATAACCACTACTAGTAGGCCACATTGCCTCAATAGCAACACAAGCATGCTTTACAATGCGTTGTTTATATTACATTTGTGTTTGTGTGTGGATTTCAGGTTTGAGAGCCTTGATATGGAATTACAGAACAGACTCGATGACAAAATGTGGCTAGTGAAACATCTTGAACGCACAAGGATGCTGGTGCTTGATGACTGATGTGTTGTCAAGGTAGTGGCTAGTCCAAAGATATCTGGTTTATCAAACTGAAGGTTTACATTTTTCAATTGGCCACTGTAAACCTTTAAGAGGATTTGGAGGCTGACGACATTCGCTGGGACCAAAGGGCTCGCGTTTTGAAACGTCCAAGCCTCCGAATGTCCTTTATGGTGGCCAAGTCACATTATCAACCCAGTTGATAAAACCAAATTATCTTATAATAATTATTCCCAACGACGCAGCAGCACAGTTTCTTTAGAGAAACTTACCCCCTTGTATTTCCGTCTATTCTCTACTTTGCCACAAAATCCCATAATACACCTCTTTTACCCCCCCCCCCCCTCCCCCCGAACAAAAAAAAAAAAAAAAACAAAATTTGCATAGGCACTTGTTTGCCAGATTTACCCCTGGGACATGAAACATGTCCCAGGGGAAAATCTGGCAAACAAGTGCGTATGCAAATTTTGTTTTTTTTTTATTTTTTGTTCGGGGGGAGGGGGGGGGGGGGTAAAAGAGGTGTATTATGGGATTTTGTGGCAAAGTAGAGAATAGACGGAAATACAAGGGGGTAAGTTTGTCTAAAGAAACTGTGCTGCTGCGTCGTGGGAATAATTATATAAGATAATTTGGTTTTATCAACTGGGTTGATAATGTGATTGGCCACCATAAAGACATTCGAGGCTGACGTTTCAAAACGCGAGCCCTTAGGTCCCAGCGAATGTCGTCAGCCTCCAAATGCTCTTAAAGGTTTACAGTGGCCAATTGAAAAATGTAAACCTTCAGTTTGATAAACCAGATATCTTTGGACTAGGCACTACCTTGACAACACATCAGTCATCAAGCACCAGCATCCTTGTGCGTTCAAGATGTTTCACTAGCCACATTTTGTCATCGAGTCTGTTCTGTAATTCCATATCAAGGCTCTCAAACCTGAAATCCACACACAAACACAAATGTAATATAACAACGCATTGTAAAGCATGCTTGTGTTGCTATTGAGGCAATGTGGCCTACTATAGTGGTTATGGCGCTGGATTTGTACCGGAGGTCCCAAGTCCAAATCCACCTCCCTAGATCCAGTAGAAAAAAAAAACTTATTTTCAATCCTCAGGCGAAATGACTTCATACTCCGGGCGAATCGACTCTCAGTCCGCGCGAATCGACTCTCAATCCAGGCGAAATGACCTGCTTCCCCTCCCTCCCACTAGATGGATTTGTGTTTGGTGGTCCGAGATTCAACTCCTCCATGCTTTTTAAATAGCCAACTAGTCAGCCCTCTGGCAGTTGGGATTTTTAACATGTTACTGTTCAATTTATATTTGTTAGCTCAATATTTCAGTGTCCACAATTAGTGCAACAGTGCTGAACACTTGAACACTCAAATTATAAAGTGATTTCTAATATTTCTTTTTTATCGTCAGACACTGTCTTGAGCGTTTGATACTGAGATCTCAATCAAAGCTGCTTGTAACTCAAGATAAAAGAAAAAAAAAACATAAAATATTTATGTTAACTGAGTTGACCATAACAGTATTAGGTTCTGAGAAGTTTGAGGAACTTTCATAATCTTCATGATGTTAACCTGTTACTGACTGACTCCTCAAGAACTTTGAATGCCTTTTCTCTCCACTTCTTAGGTCGTCCTGGAACAGAAAATCCCATGCTTTCCTCTTTTTCCTTGGCCCGTTTGTCAGCTCTGCAAAAACAAAATCCATATCTCGACAGTTTAAAAGGTGTGTCAAAACAAAAATTCACTAACCATTGTGTCCTCTTTTGTTGTATATACAAGAAAAGTACAATCTAAATTGGTAGAAGGTGCACCTCACATTATGAGTGTTCATGGAGTAATAGTCAGTGCACTGCACTTGATCATGAGAGATTTGAGCAGGACACCCTTAAAAATCACATGACTACTTATTATGTAGAGTTTAAGACACACTTTGGCAACCGATGCACCCTGCTAGAGCCTATCCTGGTTGGACCAATTAGAATGAAATAACTTGAAATTTATGTCGCTGCATGTACACGACCTTACCTACCCCATGACTATATCAGCGCTCCAAGCTTACTTTTTCAAAAAGTCGCCTTTTGGCGACCTTCAATTGTAAAATGGTCGCCATGAAAAAAATTCAGTCACCAAGAAAAAACCTGAAAGGGAAGACACTTTATGACCTATTACACGAAGGGCTAATGCGCTGAATGGCTGGTTCTCCACACTTCACTTTGCTACTTCAAGTTTACGTGTTCAAGTCGAGTTTCTGAACGACCAGAGGGGAAAAGAGAAACACAGGTGATGCCGCCGCTTCTTCTATTGATTAAATTCATCATATTACGGATAATTTTTCAAATAAGTTTCTCTTTTTATCTTTTGGTCGCCAATTGGCGACTTTCCCTGGAATTTTAGTCGCCAAGTATTTTTTCCACTTGCCATGGCGACCAAAACGGCCGCAGCTTGGAGCTCTGTATATGAGGCACTAGTCCAATAATTGCAGTTTACATGATTTTTGCTTCCTGGATATCCTATCCCTTAACCCTTTAATGCCCAATAGTGACTTATAGAGTTTACTCTGTCTAACGCCAGACGATTTTACTCGTCAAAGCATAGTTAGTCGAGGGGACTAACTATGGTCAAAGGGAGACCCCTTGGGCACTAAAGGGTTAACAGCTCATCAGTACTGGTAATCATTTTATATACTTGTCTGCATGTCATAATTGATCAGTGCATTAACCTTCAGGTTACTGTTCAGTGGCAGATCTAGACCTTGAGCTAAGTGGGGAGGCCGGGGGGACCGGTGATTTACTACACTTGCCCTGCTGGCTTTTCTCCCTTCTGTCATTTCTTCTTTTTTTTACCCAAAGTAAGGGGGCGCTGGGCTCCCTCCCCTACATCTGTCACTGCTGTTTCTCCCACAGTGCACATATACACCAGTCTGTAATCATTTACATGTAAAATGTTTTTATTAAACTGACAGTTACTGGCAACTGAAATTTCAAATTTTCAATTGTGATCCAATATGGCGCAAAATTGCAAAATGCAAGTCAGTACCTTCAAATACCTTAACCGGTTTTAAATATCCTGCAAAAAAATTGTGATAATTAAGGTAAGAAATTAACATGTTTCCAAACACACCTGGTCTCCCTTTCAACTATTCTGAGAGCTGTCACCAGCTGGGCTGGGTCACTACGCACTGTACTGAGCACTCGTCCTAACACCACCCAACATTGTTTCCCAAGGGAGTCCTGTAAAAGAAAATTAATAATCTGTTAAGGCAGAGAAGTATAATCTACAATGAATACATGAATAAATTTAAATAAATAAATTTGTTGTCAATAATTGTACAGTGCACAATGCAGGTCAGACTACCATCAATAGGACACAACTTTTCAATATGTCAAAATTCAGCTTCCATAGCGAGGTCAAGAGGTTACAAAAAGAAATAAACCTGCTCATTTAATTTTATGTTTGTTTGTGTCCTTTAGGCCTCGCTCCCCAGTTGAATTTTAATATATGGAAAGTACATGAAGGCTAAATATTATTGGTATTTTAAATATCACAGATTAGTATATACTAAAACAGTGTATAGTGTTAAACGCGCGCGCTGATTGGCTCGTCAAACTCCGGATATCCTGTGCTATTTACCTCCGAGCAACTCAAGAGAAAATGGTGTCAGGGTTTGCAGCCGTGACAAGTGAAGAAATCATCCAAATTAATTTTTGTGGCGTATATTATCTCACTGTTTAAGTATATACTAAAACAACTATTCACCTCAGTGTCAGTGGCTAGCATTGGATATTTACCTTGCCGCTTCGCGGCTCGGTAAATATCCACCGCTAGCGACCTCCACTTCGGTGAATAGTTGTTAACTATAATGCACTTACTCACATTAAATTTCATTGTTCCACCCAGTATAACAATTTTAAGTCTGACAGCTTGTTAGCTACTTTTTCAGGGTTTTCATTGGTCGAAAATCAACAGCCTCTCTTTTCTGCTTTCCACGGAATATACTTTCGGGAAATTATTTCCTGAACACTTTAGGGTATCCTCTTTCCAAATACGCATGATTGTGCTAGGAAAAATACATCTGAAAATTTGACATTTTGGATGTTCTAAAATGGAATACCGTATATATCTTCTTAGACGTTTTGTTGTGTAGTATGTCGCCTAGTATTTTTACGAGCTGTGTTGTATTTTGGCAAGCCCATAGGGCGAGTCAAAATACAAACAACAAGTAAGAATTCTCAGTAATACTACACAACAAAACGTCTAATGAGAGATATATTATCCAACACGTCAAATTTTTATGTTCGTGCGAGGAAAATAATTTCGTGGATATTTATTTGCAGGGAATGCGTGATAGTGCGAAGCGGAATGGAATTGGCGCGAAAAAATCCAGCTAACTGATTGGTCAATGACAGGAAACCTGTCTAACTGGTCCTCTGGAGTACAAATACCGTGTGATATTTGTACTCGTCTTTAGCGTTATTTGTACTCTGCGAAGTGTAGTTGGACGATAAAAGTACATATTTTACTTTGTACTATTAATGCTATGTATTTGCTTTGGGTGGAACAATGAAATTTAATGTGAGTAAGTGCATTATAGTTAACAACTATTCACCGAAGTGGAGGTCGCTAGCGGTGGATATTTACCGAGCCGCGAAGCGGCAAGGTAAATATCCAATGCTAGCCACTGACACTGAGGTGAATAGTTGTTTTAGTATATACTTAAACAGTGAGATAATATACGCCACAAAAATTAATTTGGATGATTTCTTCACTTGTCACGGCTGCAAACCCTGACACCATTTTCTCTTGAGTTGCTCGGAGGTAAATAGCACAGGATATCCGGAGTTTGACGAGCCAATCAGCGCGCGCGTTTAACACTATACACTGTTTTAGTATATACTAATCTGTGATATTTAAAATACCAATAATATTTAGCCTTCATGTACTTTCCATATATTAAAATTCAACTGGGGAGCGAGGCCTAAAGGACACAAACAAACATAAAATTAAATGAGCAGGTTTATTTCTTTTTGTAACCTCTTGACCTCGCTATGGAAGCTGAATTTTGACATATTGAAAAGTTGTGTCCTATTGATGGTAGTCTGACCTGCATTGTGCACTGTACAATTATTGACAACAAATTTATTTATTTAAATTTATTCATGTATTCATTGTAGATTATACTTCTCTGCCTTAACAGATTATTAATTTTCTTTTACAGGACTCCCTTGGGAAACAATGTTGGGTGGTGTTAGGACGAGTGCTCAGTACAGTGCGTAGTGACCCAGCCCAGCTGGTGACAGCTCTCAGAATAGTTGAAAGGGAGACCAGGTGTGTTTGGAAACATGTTAATTTCTTACCTTAATTATCACAATTTTTTTGCAGGATATTTAAAACCGGTTAAGGTATTTGAAGGTACTGACTTGCATTTTGCAATTTTGCGCCATATTGGATCACAATTGAAAATTTGAAATTTCAGTTGCCAGTAACTGTCAGTTTAATAAAAACATTTTACATGTAAATGATTACAGACTGGTGTATATGTGCACTGTGGGAGAAACAGCAGTGACAGATGTAGGGGAGGGAGCCCAGCGCCCCCTTACTTTGGGTAAAAAAAAAGAAGAAATGACAGAAGGGAGAAAAGCCAGCAGGGCAAGTGTAGTAAATCACCGGTCCCCCGGCCTCCCCACTTAGCTCAAGGTCTAGATCTGCCACTGAACAGTAACCTGAAGGTTAATGCACTGATCAATTATGACATGCAGACAAGTATATAAAATGATTACCAGTACTGATGAGCTGTTAACCCTTTAGTGCCCAAGGGGTCTCCCTTTGACCATAGTTAGTCCCCTCGACTAACTATGCTTTGACGAGTAAAATCGTCTGGCGTTAGACAGAGTAAACTCTATAAGTCACTATTGGGCATTAAAGGGTTAAGGGATAGGATATCCAGGAAGCAAAAATCATGTAAACTGCAATTATTGGACTAGTGCCTCATATACAGAGCTCCAAGCTGCGGCCGTTTTGGTCGCCATGGCAAGTGGAAAAAATACTTGGCGACTAAAATTCCAGGGAAAGTCGCCAATTGGCGACCAAAAGATAAAAAGAGAAACTTATTTGAAAAATTATCCGTAATATGATGAATTTAATCAATAGAAGAAGCGGCGGCATCACCTGTGTTTCTCTTTTCCCCTCTGGTCGTTCAGAAACTCGACTTGAACACGTAAACTTGAAGTAGCAAAGTGAAGTGTGGAGAACCAGCCATTCAGCGCATTAGCCCTTCGTGTAATAGGTCATAAAGTGTCTTCCCTTTCAGGTTTTTCTTGGTGACTGAATTTTTTTCATGGCGACCATTTTACAATTGAAGGTCGCCAAAAGGCGACTTTTTGAAAAAGTAAGCTTGGAGCGCTGATATAGTCATGGGGTAGGTAAGGTCGTGTACATGCAGCGACATAAATTTCAAGTTATTTCATTCTAATTGGTCCAACCAGGATAGGCTCTAGCAGGGTGCATCGGTTGCCAAAGTGTGTCTTAAACTCTACATAATAAGTAGTCATGTGATTTTTAAGGGTGTCCTGCTCAAATCTCTCATGATCAAGTGCAGTGCACTGACTATTACTCCATGAACACTCATAATGTGAGGTGCACCTTCTACCAATTTAGATTGTACTTTTCTTGTATATACAACAAAAGAGGACACAATGGTTAGTGAATTTTTGTTTTGACACACCTTTAAACTGTCGAGATATGGATTTTGTTTTTGCAGAGCTGACAAACGGGCCAAGGAAAAAGAGGAAAGCATGGGATTTTCTGTTCCAGGACGACCTAAGAAGTGGAGAGAAAAGGCATTCAAAGTTCTTGAGGAGTCAGTCAGTAACAGGTTAACATCATGAAGATTATGAAAGTTCCTCAAACTTCTCAGAACCTAATACTGTTATGGTCAACTCAGTTAACATAAATATTTTATGTTTTTTTTTTCTTTTATCTTGAGTTACAAGCAGCTTTGATTGAGATCTCAGTATCAAACGCTCAAGACAGTGTCTGACGATAAAAAAGAAATATTAGAAATCACTTTATAATTTGAGTGTTCAAGTGTTCAGCACTGTTGCACTAATTGTGGACACTGAAATATTGAGCTAACAAATATAAATTGAACAGTAACATGTTAAAAATCCCAACTGCCAGAGGGCTGACTAGTTGGCTATTTAAAAAGCATGGAGGAGTTGAATCTCGGACCACCAAACACAAATCCATCTAGTGGGAGGGAGGGGAAGCAGGTCATTTCGCCTGGATTGAGAGTCGATTCGCGCGGACTGAGAGTCGATTCGCCCGGAGTATGAAGTCATTTCGCCTGAGGATTGAAAATAAGTTTTTTTTTTCTACTGGATCTAGGGAGGTGGATTTGGACTTGGGACCTCCGGTACAAATCCAGCGCCATAACCACTATAGTAGGCCACATTGCCTCAATAGCAACACAAGCATGCTTTACAATGCGTTGTTATATTACATTTGTGTTTGTGTGTGGATTTCAGGTTTGAGAGCCTTGATATGGAATTACAGAACAGACTCGATGACAAAATGTGGCTAGTGAAACATCTTGAACGCACAAGGATGCTGGTGCTTGATGACTTGATTGTTGTCAAGGTATTGCCTAGTCAAGATAATCTGGTTTATCAACTGGGTTAATTTTTCAATTGGCCACTGTAAACTTTAAGAGATTTGGAGGCTGACGATTCGCTGGGACAAAGGGCTAGCGTTTGAAACGTCAGCCTCCGAATGTCTTTATGGTGGCCAATTCACATTATCAACCCAGTTGATAAAACCAAATTATCTTATAATAATTATTCCCACCGACGCAGCAGCACAGTTTCTTTAGAAACTTACCCCCTTTATTCGTCTATTCTCTACTTGCACAAATCCCATAATACACCTCTTTTACCCCCCCCCCCCCCCCAAAAAAAAAAAAAAAAAAAAAAAAAATTACATAGGCATTGTTTTAGATTACTCTTGGGACATGTTCATGTCCCAGGGGAAATTGCAAACAATGAGTATGCAAAATTTTTTTTTCGGGGGGAGGGGGGGGGGGTAAAAGAGGTGTTTTATGGTATTGTGCAAGTATTGAATTGCCTAGTCAGTTTATTTGAATAATGGCTATTTTTGGGATCATGAAAATCTAAACATTTGACAACTGCAAACAGTTGGTTAATCATGCTGTTCTTATGTCATTCTAGAATCTTTGCCAGGCTTGTTTTCCTCCAACTTACAACATATTTGATCGCTACGTCAAGATGTACCACAAGGCTTTATCAGTTATGGTGAGAATTACTGATTTTGTTTATACGTCCTTAATAAACGACGTCTCGGTCTGTACTGTAATTTGAAGTTACGGAGCGAGAAAGAAAAACCAGGATCTGTGACTTACAGTATGGAGCGAGAAGGTGGCGGTTAGTAAGATACTGACTACAGTGTATATCTCTTCTGTGTGTCTGACGATTTCAGTTCAGGCGGAACTGGTTCAAATTTCTGACCCACGTCGAAAGCAAAACGAGTTAATTTGAAATCATTGTTGCGTCGTTAGCACATTTTATTGCATACTTGCAATTATAAAAGTTAAGACCACTTGGCTATAAATCGTGAAACTAACTTAATATTAGACTGTCAGTGGGCCTTACAGTAGAATATAGCTTGCTAAACTGACCAATCACAGCACGTGTAGTACATTTTGTAACTGAGAGATAACTGAGTTGTTGAACTAGACTGAGGTCTTCATGTATACCATACAAGTTTATGGATAGAGTTAGTAATGGCCCTTTCAAAACTGAGCTAGTTCCATTCCTGGTAAATACGCCAAGGCTGTGCTCTAACGGCGCCCGGTCGCCTCAGGCGACTAACATTTGGTCTCGGGCCACTGAAAAAGAAAAGCGGTCGCCCGTCCGGGCGCCTAGATTTCGGCGTGTGGTGAAAACCCGAAACGAAACCAGCGAACTTATTGAAATGGAACGGAACGGAACGAAACAAAAAGAAACTTCCTCGTGTTCCCGCGCTCCCGTTAGCCCGAAAAACAGAAGCGCTGAAAGCGCATCAATAGCCTGTGTGATAGTGCATGGCCAAGCTTTCTTGTCCATTGAACGACGCGATAAAGCGAGCAACTGATTGTAACTAACATTTTATAATTTTACTTGCTAATTTGATGATATTTATAGAAAAAAATCCGGTAGGACAACAAAAAGAATCGTAGTTACTAAAACCCGGAACGACCCACAACGATCCACAACGATCTTCAATGACCGAGGGCGATCTCAAAACGACCCAGAACGATCCCACAACAAAGAAACCACCCAAGAAGACTAATACCAAGTATTCATAGCTTTAACCTCATTCTTAAGGCCTCAAAAACTTAACGTTTGAATTTTTTTTAAAAAACAATTGAAAAGCATACTGAATAGCAAACATAACGACTCACAACTACCCAGAATACCTTTGATAGTCCGGTAACATATTGACATTCCTAAGGTTGTATTTATTGTCAAAAATAGGACAAAGTAAATGAGCAAATGCAGCTTTTCGCGAGAAAGCATCTCCATTCAGAGACACATAAGTCCGATCGATGTCTCTTCGGCCGGCCATCGAAGAAAGATATGTATAAGTCCCATGAAAAGTTTCATCAGCTTTGTTCTCCGTAAACACCCATCTACATTCGTGCCCGCGACGCGCTATACTTTCTTGCCGATTTCTGCGCTAGAGAAGTGAACTGTAGTCTCCTTCGCAGCCGCTCGGGCCGGAGTCACGCAACGCTCCCCGTCCCAAGAGACTAAGCGAACTGGGATTGCAGTGTTATGACAATGACCATCAAGTTTCATCAGCTTTGTTCTCCGTAAACATTCACCTTGAGGCCACTTAGGGTGATTTTCGTCTACATTCGTCCCGCAACGCGCCGTTAGCCTGTGTAGCAAGCGTTCCCGCGACCGCGCGAAGGAGTTTTTTCGCCTCACACGCAGGGGAAAAAATTCCTTTGTTCGATCCAATTTCCAATATTTCAATTTTCCAATACTGCGCGATCCAATATTGTTTCCCTTTACAGGCAGAGACCTCATGTATACCCACCACGAGTCCCCTGTACGTAATTGAATGGTACGTTGATGTTATTTAATGGTGCATTGAATAATTAGAAATCGGCAAGCAAGTATAGCGCGTCGCGGCACGAATGTAGATGGATGTTTACAGAGAACAAAGCTGATGAAACTTTTCATGTGACTTATACATATCTTTCTTCGATGGCCGGCCGAAGAGACATCGATCGGGCTTATAAATGTGTCTCTGAATGGAGATTCTTTCTCGCGAAAAGCTGCATTTGCTCATTTACTTTGTCCTATTTTTGACAATAAATACAACCTTAGGAATGTCAATGTGTTACCGGACTATCAAAGGTATTCTGGGTAGTTGTGAGTCGTTATGTTTGCTATTCAGTATGCTTTTCAATTGTTTTTTAAAAAAATTCAAACGTTAAGTTTTTGAGGCCTTAAGAATGAGGTTAAAGCTATGAATACTTGGTATTAGTCTTCTTGGGTGGTTTCTTTTGTTGTGGGATCGTTCTGGGTCGTTTTGAAATCGCCCTCGGTCATTTGAAGATCGTTGTGGGTCGTTGTGGGTCGTTGTGGGATCGTTGTGGGTCGTTGTGGGTCGTTGTGGGATCGTTGTGGGTCGTTGTGGATCGTTGTGGATCGTTGTGGGTCGTTGTGGGATCGTTGTGGGTCGTTGTGGATCGTTGTGGGTCGTTGTGGTTCATTGTGGGTCGTTGTGGGTCGTTCCGGGTTTTAGTAACTACGCAAAAAGAATTGCTCACGCTCACAAGTTGTCACGTCTGTGTTATGTAATATTGTTCCACATGATTTAACACGAAAAATTATTTGTCCTTGCCCGTGAGAAACTGCACGATTTTTGCACAAGCATGTGTTGAAGATCTAATTTTTCTGTTGAAGTGGTTGATGCTTATGTTTCATTTTTGTGTTTCAACAGTTTCGACAGTGGAGTGCGTGATTAATAAAACGAAACTCTGTCCTTTATGCAAATTTTTGTTTATTTAATTACCGTCGTCCGTGGCATGCAAGATGTTTATCAGCACCATATTTGGCGACTTGCTGGTGAAAACGAACGTTTAAAATAAGAACCCTTTTGTTCCGAAACCTATTTCAGTGGTCTTGAAAGAAATTTTTAAGCGCGGTTGTAACACCTATGTATGTAGTTAATTTACAACAGGATTTCATGATATCACAAGTTACGTGACAGCTAAATTTAAAAACTCGCTTCTCCGCCCGCGTCATTGAACGAGAGAGATTTAAGATGAAACTGTTTGGCAATTATGCGGATTCTCTGGAACTGTAAAAAGTATACAACGCTACTCTTTCAAAACGTCACGGATTAGTAAAGATTGTCATTCAGCAATGGTTCCCTCGGCCAGATGTCGCACAAACTTACACTCAAGTTTTAATTTAACATCCTATCAATGGTTTCGTCTACTTTCTGAAAATTTTAACTTTCTTGCAAATAGTAAGTTGCAATAATGAAGGCTTCCCGATTTACCCTTACTTTCTTTAATGAAAGCTAGATAAACTTTGAAGTTTGATAATTTGATAATTTGTAACAATGATAAATACATTTACTGTGAAGTCAAACTTGTTTATTGTCAGTAAGCAGGCAAGAATAATCATCACTGAGATTCTGCGTATGCCATAAAACAACAGTAAAATGCTAAATTCTATGATTATTATTTTCATGGTTAATTTTTAGCTAATTAAAACCATGAAATAAAATATTAATTAACTAATTAATTAATTATTAATTAATTAATTATTTTGGGCGACCAACCTGGAAGGCTGGGCGACCTACTTGTCATGGTTAGATGCCCGAAGGGCACCCTGAAAATTTTCCTAGAGCACAGCCTTGTACGCGCATCAAAGTTGATTGCTATGTAAATTGCTATAAATATATACAGTGTAAATACTAGTTTTTTAGTGGCCAGTTTGCATGTTCCATATTGCGTGTCTACATGTACAATCGTTTTGTGCTGTGTTTTAACTTGCAGCTGGAGAAATTTGTTCTTGAAGAAAGGCTTGATTCCAATGAGTGTATCAGTCTGTTGACATGGATCAGAGAGTACAAGTGAGTAGCAACTGACCAGTACAATACGACCTGATGAGAGGAGCTTTAGGTTGAATAGTTTAGTACTGTTACTAGATTTGTCGCGCCTTTATTTTTCAATATGGAACTTTTTTGATGGTGAGCAGCATTCTCTCGATTTGCATGAATCAACCATTTAGCACAAAATCACCTTAAAATTGAAGGAAAACTCGAAAGAATCGTTTACGAAGATAGCAAAACATTGACAAACAGATAATGGTAAACCATAAATTATAAAGGAAGATCTAGAACGATGGTTAAGGATGGAGAAGATTGCCACGGCGGATAACGAATGACGAACTTGAGAAATTTTGGCTTTATATTAACTTCTCAAGATGCACAAACCAAGAGAATGCGCCTCTAATCACAGTGTGAAACGAGTTTTTTTTTTTTGTTTAACACTTTTATTTACAAGACTAACACTCACATGGCTTACAGTACTACTTTTGTACTTACATTTACACTTACAATGTACTTACTACTTGACACTACTTACGTTCATACTCCAGTGTGAAACGAGTTGCAGATCTCTGCCGGTTGCTGTCATTGAGCTTACCTTGCGTGTCATTAGTATACAGTACAACCTATGCTACCTCCCCACTTAACTGTTTTTTTGTTTGTTTGTTTGTTTGTTTGTTTTTGTTTATCAGGGGTAAAGATCTTATGATGCATCCCGACCTTGAGATCGATGTGGGATTCCTGGGTCCTCTGTTGTCAAAAAAAGTTGAACAGGAGTTACTAGACACGTAATTATACCTTTTGATGTAGTTACATCTTAAGCTTTATAACTAGATCACATGCCTCAACTGGTTAACTTATCTGTTTGCAAAGAAGGAGGTCAGAAATTCGAATCCCGGTTATGGATGGCAGTTGTAAAGTAACTATGACCAGATGTACTGCAGTGCATGTACTTTTTTTCGGTTTTATGAATATTAGTGATTGTATAACATAGATATAAGTTGCAGTATCTATTTTCGAGATGTACAAAATTAGTCAAATAATAAACTATATGTAAGTAGTTGATTGAACCAGTTCAAGGTTGAAAGAGGAATATGGAAATATGAATTACTGTTACCAAAATTTGCTCTAATCACTAAGAAATCCTGTGGCAGTGAGTTGGTATGAAGTCTACATTGAAGTTTAACTAATTGATGTAGAAATTTTATTTTTAATGGAATAGAACTTAGTGCAGTTTGGTTCTGATTTCTGTGTGACGCCATCCTCAAGAAATACTCGTTTGTTTTGTTGGCAGTTACCTAACAACCACTAAAAACAACATGATGGAATGGATGAGTAAGCTAGCAGAAACAGATCTGACGGTGAGTGGTGTATAATACAAGCAATTACCTAATCTCCTCTCGGCATTATGGCCAAGATGGAGGTTGGTCTATGGCTTCAATTCGTAGGCCATACCCTTGTGATAAAATTGTGCCCTTGAATAGTCGTTAGATGAAAAAGGGGTGACGCTGATATGAACCGTGGTTTTAACTTTTGGTTTCAAAGTAACCTGCAATCATACCCTCCCTCCCTTGTATTAAAAAAAAAAAACCGCCTGATCGCAGGTTAGTTTCAATTTGGATGATTTCGCAAAATGCATTGGCAACATCATTTTTGGCAGACGGAAAATCACCACCTCTACCATAATAGACTCCTGCTTTGTGAAATGACATCTTGACAGCTCATTTGCTAATTCTATATTGTTTGTTTTTCCCTTACTCCAGCACCTGCTTCATTTTATTAATTCCATCTCTCATACGATACTCACTGTACAGTGTAAATTTAAGTGTCCCTGTAACTACACATGTAGTTTGTAACCCATTGTTGTTTTTGCTATTTATTGCGTTATTTTTGTTATTTATTTTTTTCAGGACTGGAACAGTGAGGCTCCACCAGAAACAGACATGGAAGGCTTCTACAATACCTCACTTCCTGTTTTCCTCTTTAAAATGACTGATCAGAATGTAAGATATGATGTTCCTTTACATTTGTCTTGACAAACAAAGATACATTGTATATACTCAACCTTGAAATGATATTCTGCCTGAGATATTTGCAGATTTACATAAACCAGATTGCGCAGAAAGATTGCATTTGGCGAGAACCGTGTAAGACACTGTACATTCACTCAGGCCCTGTACACACTAATCCGTTTTCAAACGAAAACGAAGCTGTTTTGCTCCGGATACGGCTATCGTCCACACTATACAACGCCGAAAACGATCACCGAAAACGGAGCCATTCGAAAACGCTCTCCAGAGTGGAGCGATTTGAAAACGATGCTTTTTGAAAACGCTGTTTTCTTGTGTGGACGGAGAAAACGATGCTATCTGAATACGGTGACGTCATCAAAAATAGACACGACTGGGTGCCAGACCACTCGACCGTGAGTATCCAAAATGGCGGACAGACGCTACCATGTGGCTTCTTTCTTGTTCGGAATGATTTCCAGTCTTTTGACGCTCTTGCAAGCGCATTTAACCCAACTGAGGCGCCACTTAGATTTCACAAGAAGGAAACAAGATATTTTAAGGCTTCTGACCCTGCCAGCTTCGGGAAAATCGAAGATAAAATGACTCTCTCTCGAAGCCCGCCCCCTGTTTTAGGTTTTGGTTGCTTTCCAGCTGTTCTTGGCATCGTTTAGAAAGAAAATATCAAAGAATTCTAAATCACAACAACACTCGACAACAAAGAATCATGAATGGCGCCAATTTCGCGGGCCGATGTATTGAAATACACATGCGTCGAATTCATTTGGTCATGCGCACTGAGGGTATAAAACCGTTTTCAAAACGGATACGGCGTTGTAGTGTGAACGGGCGAAAACGATACGAAAACGATAAGTGTGGACGCAAATCTTTTTGAAAACAGAGCAAAACAGCTCCGTTTTCATTTGAAAACAGGTTAGTGTGGACGGGGCCTCAGCTAAATTTCATACAATAATACGTATCTTGAAATGCAAACTTGCCTCAATTACCATTTCCATACAACTAACTCGCCTTTACAATCTTCAGTCATTAATAGATCACATACGTGTCTTGTGTCGAGTAAATAATGGATGCCAATGCTTCCTCGCGTTTTTTAATATTTTCTGCGTTCTTTATTGATGCCAAACGAATTTGTTGTTTTAATCTTTTTCAGCTTCAAGTTGCTGCCAAGGCTGGAGAAGAAATCAAACTACAGGTAAGCTTAGCATGAAACTCGTATACATCTTACTTCTCTGTACCTTTCTGTAAAGCTTAAAGGGGCTCAGCCACGGTTAAACGGTTTGAAAAGTTTAGCTAAACTTTTCAAATTCGTTGTTTGCAATCCGTGTCAATCTTCTCCATCCTTAACCATCCTTGTTCCTTTATGGTTTATTATCATCTCTTTGATGTTTTTCTATCTTTCTAAAGTGTCATTTTCAGGATTCCTTCAATTTAACGGTTATTTTGTCGATGCTCAAAATAACTCAAAATACCGTGACTGAGCCCCTTTAAGGACAGTCTTTTGAAGAATTATAAACCTAGTCGTAATCTAAGGTCGGTTGATCAGGGTTTTCTGTCGGTTCCTAGGTCCAATCAAAGGACCTATGGGGACAGGGCATTCTCAGTTGCAGCACCAAAGCTCTGGAATGCCTTGCCCCTTGACATTAGGGATAGTGGATCGATCACTCTTTTTAAATGTAAATTAAAGACTTTTCTTTTTAAACAATATTATTTATAATTTTTTATAAAATTTTTTAAATGTAGATTTGTGAAGCGCCATAGGGCAGCTAGTGTATATGGCGCTATATAAATGCCATAATTATTATTATTATTATTATTATTATTATTATTATTATTATTATTATTATTATTATTATTATTATTATTATTATTATTATCTTGCTTGCTTTGCTACTGAAGCATAACCTCTTCGTTTCGTAACGCCGTCTTTCTTACATGTAACTACACTTATCCTTGCAGTGTAAACTACCCGGAGTACTTTCTGACATCCAAGTTTACTGTATTATCGTAAGGTTTCGACTTACTAGACATCTTATAACATGTTATCTGCTGTTGCATTAATTTCTACGAGGCTTTGTCAGAAATCATATGATACTTTTACTGCTATGTTTCCACACATAGCGTTACATAATTGTTAAGATTAGTTTTAACTCCTGTTTTGAAGTAGTCGAGGAGAAAGTGTACCGGATATAGGCAATCAAAGTCATAATGTATTCCTTCGTTACTCCCTCCTCACAATAATCTCACCCTTCGTGTTTGTCTATCAAACAGATTCTGGATATTTGTCTTGAATCCATGCAAGGATTCCAAAGAGAATATAGAAGTAAGTGTATTAACAGTAACAACGGGTAAACAGGTGAAGAATCCTTTTCTTTTGGCCTCTCCCTTGAAGCCATTTGTCGCTAAATTTATGTTGTGGTGGTATTGCGTTTTTCCAACATTTGCTCCAGTACTCAGTCGTTTTCTTTGCGTGCGGCCACCTCTAGATTTCTCGAATAGTAGATACTTGAAATTGTAGATCGTGAATTAAGAAACAGATCAGCAAGTAAAGTGGTAAAACTTCCCGGAAGTTATGATAAATAGTTTATGATCAAAGCGCTCGCGGCGTGCTGGCTTGCATTAGAAGTTTTACCCTTAAAGGGGCACTGTCACTGTATTTTAGCGTCCTTTTACAATGCCGAAATATGTTCTTGCATCAATAGGAACCCAAAAATAATGATGCAGTTTTGTTATCTAGGACTTTATCACTACACTGAAACCATTTATTTCTGCCTATCACTTAGCATGGCAAGGATGGAAATGGATTGAAATTTGAAAAAGCTAGCCAGTTTTTTCAAATTCTAGAGCCATTCCTTGAAAATATTGCCAGAAATTCATTATGGTTTGCTCCCTGAGCCACAAATTATGTGATAAGTTTCCCTTAGTCCATTTGAGCATTTTGGGAACGAGTAAAGGTATCAGGTAAAAATTTCAGCAACGAATGAAGCTGAAAACAGCAAACCCCTGTGACAGTGCTCCTTTAAAACAAAGCACTCTCGTACCTAATTCCTGAATTTCTGAACTCTTGTTATTTTTCTTGTTGAACTTGTTGTACTTGTTTGGATCTTGTTCAGAGGGTTATCCTGAGCTAGGTGATAGTGCACTGATAGAATAATATGGGCGTGAAAGACGAAGGAGGGAGGTGCAGTGGGAGGGGGAGCAATAATGCAACAAAAGGGGTAGAAGATTTTGTCCTCTCTCCCATTCTCCCCTTTTTCCATCTGTGCTCTTCCCAGTTTCTTCTACGCAGGCTAGTACTTGTTGTCAACAATGACAGCAAAGAGAGACAATTCTCCCAAGTGACTTAATAATGCTATTTAAGGCTGTGTCAGGTGCTAATCTTTGAAGTCAGTGCATTTTCTCTACTGATTAAGTTGACCATTCGAAACCAAACAAGTCATACGATGATTGTTTTATTTGTTTAGAAACCATCAGAGGTTATAAAAGCAAACACTTTGAGGACAGAATGCAGCCGCTCAGATTTGTGGAATACATGGTAAGTTTTGCTTGTCTTTGTCATAAATCAGTAAAGCACTTTGCTCGTACCTCTTAAACCGATAGCTTGCAGCTGGGAAATTTCCATCATTTGACTAGATGGATGCTGCAAGATGCACCTCGTGTACCTCTCGGAGTGATGGTGCTGTCTGTGATTGAACATTGTTAAACTCAATAATTCGTCAAGTTAAAACAAAGAAAATCACAACCGTGAAGGAGGTTTGGATACCCGGTCTTAATTAGTATTTTGACGACTTTTCTTCTCCGTTTACTCCTTAGCTTTTGTTTCGATTGAGAAGATATATCACACACTCGAGACAGTGTTTCATCGGCTATCTAAACACCTCGAATTTCGTCAAAAATACTCCGCTGTGCGTCGTATTTTCAACTCTCTTCTCGGTGTTTGCATACCCCGCTGAAACACTGTCTCTCGTGTTTGCTATATTACGTAAGGATTAGTGACTCTTCAGTGACGTGTCTTGACGTTCCTACAAAAAAAGGGAAAAAAAACAGGTCTTGTAGCCAATTTAATGCCCTCTTCTCGGTCTTTTTGTTAGGTGGCAATTGTGAACAACTGCAAGGCATGTATGGACTTTACAGAGCAACTCAAGGTACATGTTTCGCACAAGTGATTGTTGTTTTTTTTACGATAAACAGAGGTTAACTTGAAGAGACATTGTTGCGATCTATTTGCTTCTAACTGTTATAAATTCAGCTAAAAGTGCCTAAATTTTATGTAATATGAACTTAATTAGCTCTAACTAAATGATCAAAAGCAATTTATTGAAGATAGTCCACACTGCAGAAACATTTTTGCAAAATCTCAATGATTTTGGAGATTAAGTTGGACCTTTAAAAAACTGACATCCTGACGCTTTTTCAAAAATCCATACGACACGATCCATTTCCATCCTCGCCATTGTTAGTCATCGAAACTTCCTAATGGGTTCTAATCATTTATCAAGCACTGATCTACAAAATCAAACCATTAGTGTTCAGCTTCCAGTGATCGATATATGTTTTTGACATTTCCAAAGTTATGCTGAAACAGTGTCCCTTTCAAGCGGTTTTCTGATCACTAACGTGGCAGCCTAATGGTTAGCCTGGTAGTCGAGCTTTTGTCGGGGTCAATGTGTTGTGCTTTTGGGCCAGGTCGGGAACCTCTTGCCTTCGACTCAAACCCCCTCGCACCTCCCTCCTCTCCCATCCTTGGGAGTGGGGGAGGCTTCTCGTGAGGAAGGGAAGAGCCTACAATAGACTCACGCACGGAAGACATCATCACTTCTCTTAGGGCGCGTTCGTTTGGGATATTCCGGAATGAGAATATATTCCGGAATATATTCCAGCTATTTTGCTCCTGGGAGCAGAATAGCGGGAATAGAAATCCAGTTATTCCCGAATGAGAATAGCTCCCAAACAAACGCTTCCTCGCATTATTCCAATTATTCTTATTCCGGATTGATCTCAAGCGAACGCGCCTCTTAAGTTGACTGAATGAACCAGCTAAATTTTAGAGTCCCTTTATCAACTTATGTTGTATTCTGTAGGAGAGACTGCTGGCTGAACTGGGTCCAGCTGCTTTTGATGAAGATAAACAGCGATCATTTAAGAGTGTTGTCGACTGCTTTGAAAAGATAGGACAAGAGAGGTTTGTCAAAATGTGCACTTTGATATGCTGGCGGTGCTTTATTCTGAGCGACAGAGCTAGGCTAAGCAGGATATATTTGAAGTCTGATCTCAGCCAAACTGTATGACTAATTGATAGTTCAGAGTACTCTGAAAGATATCGCTCCATCTTGGCACAATCAGTATCTTAGTAACCTCGGGACAAAAAGCTGCGGGCTCACGCCTGACTCGTAGGCGCGAATTAGCCATTGGGTGGTGTTTGTTCTGTCGACTTTATATATCAGCAAAGCTGACTTATGCAATGCTTGAATGTGCCTTTTAGCGCTGAATACCTCTTAGAAGAAGTTTTCATGGATCTGGAGCCATACTTCAGCCAAATCATGACTCCCGCTTGGTAAGCTGTTTTTTTTTCTGTCTTTTATTTTAAAAGAATTTGTAGACTTGTTCCTGGTCATGTAATTGGTCACACAATCTGGTCGCGCAATATTTACTTTGTCACGAACAGTGACATTTCCGTGAGAAGCCTGGTCTTTAACGAACACTTGAGCGCGAGACATCAGGCGATCACCAGAGGGGAAGCGAGATAGTATTCGAGATTTCAAGTGGAAATCGCTTAATTTTACCTTCGAGAAAGCTTTCTTCTAAACGGCTGTGCTGGAACGTTTTTTTTTTTTTTGCGAGGTCAGCCTCACCTTCGGGTATGTGTGGTACTCTTCTCCTACTTCCTATGCTGCTAACGACGACAGGGAAAATGAAAACACTCTTCGAGGGTATTCACGTTTATTTGCATGGAATTGCGGACTTTACTGAGTAGCAGACCGCCTTCACGCGTGCGCGAAGTGCGAGATTTTAATTTGCGCGTAGAACGCGCGCGACAAATTCCCTATTCACGACGCTGGTATCTCAAAAACTGATCCGGCGACTCTGTAATTTTTTTTATGCAAAAAAAATATATATTCAACAGCAAAAGCGGAATGCATGTGGAAAATTGTGAAAAAAGAAACTGCTCCAACTTTGAAATTTCCTTTTTCTTTTTTAATTTAGACAATTTTCTCTGTTTCTTTTTCTATGTGTAATAAAAAGATTCCCGAAAACTCAAACCTTCAGGAGAAGCAGGAGGAGGTTCGGTTTTTTGGAAGTTCGAGTTATCGAGGGTAAAATTGTATAGAAAATAGCCTGAAAGGAAATGAAACCGGGAGGTTCGAGTTGGTGAGGGTTCGCCGTTATCGGGAGTCATGGAGTCAACTATCTGTACATATTCTTGTACTAGTTTTCCTACCAGTGACACAACCTCAAAAACTCTTTTTTTCACTATTAGGGTACCAAGTCCCGAGGCCGTGGACACGATCATTGTAACGATAGAAGATTATTACAGTGATTTTCTGCACATGAAAGACAGGTAGAACTATATTTGTGTTGTTTTGTCGATGAAGGTGATCTTACGCAACGGCCAGTGGACTATGATTGTTATATTTCATCGTTCCTTCCGGTATTTCATCGAGTGAGAAGCGAAAAAGAAATCGCAAGTGACCAATATATCTGCAAACACTTGAGGATAAGAGATGCTGCCATTTTCCTTCCTTTTGTTTTTTTTTGTCACTTCTCGCTTGACGAAGGGAAATTGGTACTTCTCGTTCTCTACAATGTAGACAGTGTCTCGTCCCCAGGATTTCACGCGGCCATTTTTTTTTCGCGGTTTTCTTACGCATCACGCACGGCGGACTAAGTGAAAGAGGAACTGCTCGCAGTCTACTACAATGTTGTCTTTGAGCAAATCTTTTAGGACAGGATAGCTTACATGCAGGCTTTCTACAGTGCAGATGGTTCAAGAATTTATCAGTTGGATAATAGATGGAGAAGTCCCAGCCCAATTTTCGCTTGGTTCATTGTTTTCTGGCTTTGTGTTAAGGCACTTCTCTCACACATTGCCTTTCTCTATTACCATTCCCTCCAGTGAGAGTTTAATCTCGTTCCCAGATCTCACTCTGCTTGAATCTTGGCCGTGGGGGATCTGCACTCAAGATAAGGGGAAGCTGTTAGTAATGCTATTTGCTAGAAAAGCCTGTTTTAGCCCCGTTGTTTGTGAGCTGTTAGACTGCTTTTATATCTACAGGATTGGAACTTACTTTTACTAGTTTATTTTTGACCCAAGAAAAAAATCATGGAACACAATCCCTCGCTTTCAAATCCGGTTTTGTTTGCCACTTGTTTTATATTGTAAGGGGAGCTAACAAGAAAGTCTTACTAATGATTAATTTAGCTCTCCAGCTCAAACTTAAATTTCAATATAGGTAGAATCTGATTTAAGTGCCTTTTCAAGATGTAAAATTTTTTTAATGTTTATATCAATGAGCTCACTATGAAAGAATTGTAATAATTGTCAAGTCAACTAGTACAAAGTTGTCATTTCGTTCTTTGTTGTCTTTCAGGTTTTTTGATTGCCTCATGGAACAAGCCTTAAAGAAAGTACTTTTGGAATATGTCCGGGCCATGTTGAACAAGTATGTTTTCAATTTTCAATAATGTTATTGTTTGACTTCATGTGGTTGTTAATATTTGCCCGTTACTTGTCATTTGTTCGTAAGACCTACTGGCCTTGTGTTATTGTTTGAACAGATTATGCTGGTTGCGGGGATAATCTTTCGAGACTGTGAAGCATATTAAAGTGCACTTAAACCCAAAATATTTTTTTTGCTTAGATAAATCTTTACACCTGTTCGAAACGCACTTAGCCATTTTAAACTTATTCTTGACTTTCTTATAGGCTATAAAAGTTATGAAATCTAGCCATCATCTGTTCCACGACCGAGCCAGTAAGGGGCATGGGTCTAGTCCTGGTTTTACGTCAGAAACCGATTTACATCGCAGTAAGTCTTTGTAAGCATGCATGCAAAGAAGTTTGTGACGTAAAACCAGGACTAGACCCATGCCCCTTACTGGCTCGGTCGTGGAACAGATGATGGCTGATTTCATAACTTATATAGCCTATAAGAAAGTCAAGATGAAGTTCAAAAAGGCGAACTGCATTTCGAACAGGTGCAATGATTTATTTGAGCGAAATAATATTTTGGGTTTAGGTGCACTAGAACGAGGACAACGGGAAGAACATCAGCACTGTGAAAACTAAAATGTTCAAAATATTATACACAGGCACACATGAAAGAACTTGTTTTGGACGGTTTCTCTTACAGTTGCTGATACCACATGTATAACGGTTTGTCATCGAGTTAATTTATATGGGTTATTGGCCAAGCTTTTTCCGTCAAGATAGCTAGATATTTGCCTCTTGTATTTTTGCGTGTCCTAAACTGGCAAGAAAAGATAAAGGACTTATTATTTGGCTCAAGGAGACATTTTTCTCGCGGGACAAGATAGCTCGCTTGGGTGATCAATCTCAGCGCGCGATTTGGTTCATCTTGCCCGCGCTCACGGAGCTAGCCATGTAATAAACATAGTCCTTTTAGAACGTTTTCATGGCGGCCTTGTCAGCTCCCCCTGTAAAACAGTGTCAAATTTTTCATAAGTATAGAACCCATTTCCCAAACGAGCGAAATTTTTTTTTTCTGGAAACACTAGCGTGGTTGCTGGACGTTGTATAGCTTGTTCACTTGTATGATTTTTTTTCTCTTTTCCTTTCCAGACGAATAGCATTCAAGGATTACGAGGGAAGAAGAGATGCCGCCAAGAAGATCACGGAGGAATCCAAAAAGATCGAGAAACTCTTTAAAAAATTAGCAAAAGGTAGCTTAGAACCCGAGACTCAGTGTTCAGTGTTACCCACACTTGCAGAGGTCATCAAACTCCGTGACACATCCATGATGGCGCTTGAAATCTCTGTAAGTACCACTACTTGTGACAGATTAGCCTCCCTGGGAGATGCTCAGTGGGCTTGTCACGCAATCTTCGCCTCATGTAAACGTAGTTCACGGCCAGGAAGATTCCGTGACGAGCCCAACAAGCGTTTGTGTGGAAGGCTAGTCACAAATGAGCTTATGCGAAACAGAAACTTCAATAAAAAGGACCCTTTCCTTTCGCCTTTTGCTTTGCATGTGAAGCACCCTTTCACGTTATGTATTTTTTCTAAGTGAGCTTCCAAACCTTTACTCGCCGTTGGGTGAGCTTGTTTAAAAGAAGTTCTAGTTTATTTTAGCAATAGATAGGGAGCGTATTTTTCAGTAACACTTATACACAACTACAAAATTGTATGCACATGTATGGCCGTGGCTCCAATAAACCACTTTCGATATATTAAAATTCAGCATGGCAGCGAGGCTTAGGGGACACAAACAAAGGACATTGAATGACCATGTTTATTCAGTTGTTTGTTTGTTTGTTTGTTTGTGTCCTAGGCCTCACTATTAAACTGAATTTTAATATGTCGAAAGTGGCCGATTGTACGTATCTAAAAGGGAGGCGCGATGGCCTCATGGTTAGCGCGCTCGACTCCGGAGCGAGCGCTCCGGGTTCGAGCCCTGGCCGGGACATTGTGTTGTGTTCTTGGGCAAGACACTTAGCTCTCGCGATGCCTCTCTCCACCCAGGTGTATAAATGGGTACTGGTGAATTTAATGCTGGGGGGTAACCCTGCGATGGACTAGCATCCCATCCAGGGGGGAGTAGAAATACTCCCAGTCGCTTCATGCTAAGGAAACCGGGATAAGCTCCGGCCTGATGGGCCACTTGGCCCGAATGCAGACTTTACTGACCTACCCTATCTAAAAAGTTTGAACGAGGTTTTATGTAGGTTATGCACGAATTATTGCTTTTATCCTCAGGGAATTGCTAACAAGTACCCAGACTTCAAATCGGACCACGCTCTCGCTTTGTTGTTGATGCGGGGAGATATGACAAGGGCAGAAGCCAGACAGGTAGTTATCTTAACCTTTACTTGAAAATTACCACGCTTGTTTCCTTGTATCGTTTGTTCTCATTGTCACTTATTGCAATGCAGAAAGGGTTGGGTGGTGGTGTTGGTAATCATTGTCAAGGCTGTTGCTTTCTTCCTGTACATTATTATATTATAAATATTTATGAATTAATTATTTTTAAAATAATAATGATAATGATAATGATAATGATAATGATAATGATAATGATAATAATTTAAATAATGAACTATCATTCATTACTATTAACCTGTTAATAATGAGTTATTAATAAATAATTAAAAAACAATTAATTGATAATTACATTAAAATCACGTGAGTTGTTTCCATATAGTTATGCATGATAATTATGTACGTTAGTGTCACTATTTACGTATTTTGTTTATCTGTTAGCTAATCATGGAGACTCCCCTGGAAGGAAGACAAGATCCCCCGGCTGATGAGCCCAGTGCATTTTTCAGTCAGATTATTGTGCCACCATCCCTGCTGGACAAATTGGAGACAGTGATGAAGAAGAAATAATTAAAATCGATGTAACCAAAAACTTAACTGCAGTGATGTCTTCGTCAGTTCTCTCTTAATTTCCAAAACAACATCAAGTTGAAGTCCAGTAGTTGTAGTTTCGTCCCAGAAGTAAATATCTTTTGTCTGTCTGTTACGTGCAGGAAAAGCCCACTTTGTTATAGTTTTGATCGTTCTAGTAGCTTAGCTTAGCTTTGTCTAAATCCGCCTCTTTTGTCTGTTTATCTTTCCGTCTCTCTGTCTCTGTCCATCGTCTTTAGGAAAGAACCAAATAATCTAATAAGAAAGTATCAATATATGTAAACTGTCACTGAAAATAAAATCAAGGGATACTATATTCATGGTAATGATAGCCTGTTATGCTCGCGTGGGTGAGTCGAGGCACTTTGAATTTTGTGTTTTGACTGGATAAGACTTCTTCCTCATTGTAAAATACTCGCATCGCGAAACAGTATCACCGTTTCTGACCTCGCGTCTTTAAACTTCGTCTGCAGTGTCCTGTATAGGTAGGCTCGAAGACTGGCGCTATTTTCCCCATTCCGCCCGGTCCCTCATTTCATGTCGCTCGCCCCTGCCTCCTTTGGGTTGGTGAAATTGCTCGCTACTATAGAGGTTTTGCACGGCAGCAATGCTGCTTTCATGGCAGGAACAATAGTCTTTTTCCTTTGGGAAAATAATGTTCTTTCTAATGATTTTCATTGTTCCTGCCATGAAAAATGGCTGCCGTGCAAAGCCTCTATAGTCTAACCTCCACTAACGGCCACCTCTACAAAGGCTACTTTTTTGTCGCGGCGGACAATCCATACATTCACCCTTACTTTAGACTCTACAACACCCAACACTCCACTGTTAAGTCACTAAAGCACTTCCCAACATGCAAAATAACCTCTCCACAGCGGCTAGTTCTATACACTGGCCAGTGTATTTTGATTGCAAAATGTAAAAAGTCCGCAATTTTGATCGATAACTCCCGTCGCTGATCTATGTGCCTGTTTGGTTTCAGTGTGTAAATGATTTTTTGTTTGTTTACGTATTTTTTAAAAATATGTTAAAAATAAGCATTTTCTTTCTTTCCTTTTTTTTTTGCACCGCCGTGGAAAATCAGGTGTCATATAACAAATTGACGTCAGTTTTTTATGCGTCTGTCCTGTTATTGATCATGAATTTCGTCATCACATTGTCAAAGTAGCTGTGGATCCACGAGGCGATAGCCGAGTGGATCCGCAGACTACTTTGACAATGTGATGACGAAATTCATGATCAATAACAGGACAGACGCATTAAAAACTGACATCAATTTGTTTTTTACGATAACAAATTGTCGAATTGCCGGCTCTCGCTCGCTGACGCGTCACATGAATTTTAAATTTATGTGTATGTCCGCATATGGAAAATAAAAATTAGCCAATGAGCGCGCGTGAATTTCTGCAGTTATCGTAAAAATTTAATATGACACCTGAGTTCGATTTCCGCCGCTTTCTCGAGTCCGGTCTACGATGCTACTTCGGGAGGGGAGGGGGTAGGGTGGGGGTAGTCTGTTTGCACCGCCGTGGAAAATCAGGTGTCATATTGCACCTTGGTTCGATTTCCGCCGCTTTCTCGAGTCCGGTCTACGATGCTACTTCGGGAGGGGAGGGGGTAGGGTGGGGAAGAGCGCGGGCTTATTTCCCGGACAGTGGCTGATAATAATCGAGCTTATATTACACCCCTGCATCCCCAAAACAGCCACATCTCTACAACGGCGACTTTCCTCTATCCCCATGTGTTGGCCGTTTTGGTGAGGGAAACTGTTTATCACAAGATACCTAGAGTTGGCGTTCTGTAGAGTTGAGGAAACAGGTGTGTATGTTTATTAAAATTGTTAAAATCTGTTTACTACGTAGAATTCATTCACAGAGCTGTCGTCCTGGGTTCACGTCGTTTGTTTTGGAGGAACGACTTCCCAGTTTTGAGGCCCTCTTATGGGTGGGGTGGGTCCGAGTATCCCACTTCTTGGCACCTGGTCAACCTGGATGGGTGTGGCCCGAGTGGAACTTTTTTAAAAGCTTTTATCTTTTAATCTTTAAAAAAACACGATTTCAGGAGGAAAGAATTGGAAAAATAATGCTTCTACTATCTACGCTTGACTAGCGATTAACAAAAACTTAGATAGGCTACATATATACAAGTACTTATTATAAATTATTCACCGTCATATCAAGTCTCTGAACATATGTAATAACTTCTTACATCAACAGAAAAAAAGTTCTTAGTAAGTTAGTACTCAGGTGTGTTCCTAACAATGCACTTTGAAGGAAGTGAATCCAAAATCTCAAAAACTTTTGATCCAATCTGAAAACCTTGGAAGCTCTTATGGTGAGCTGGAAAGTCTTGCTCCAAAGACCAACAGACAGACTGATTGTCTGTCTGACTGACTGACTGACTGACTCCCTGTATCTTTTTCCGTCTGTCTCTCTAATTGACTGTCTGTCTTGCCTGATTGAATTGACAATGAAATTATATTGACTAAAAATTAATTACTGTACATTTTACAGTGCACCAAAGAGCCAAAAAAAAGTTACACATGTGCATGTTGCAATCTATAGCTTTTGATGTGTACTTGTA
>JAHPZR010030318.1:0-21341 GCA_019787425.1 Platygyra sinensis | reverse complement strand
AATTCTAATTGATCTTGCTTGCTTTGCTACTGAAGCATAACCTCTTCGTTTCGTAACGCCGTCTTTCTTACATGTAACTACACTTATCCTTGCAGTGTAAACTACCCGGAGTACTTTCTGACATCCAAGTTCACTGTATTATCGTAAGGTTTCGACTTACTAGACATCTTATAACATGTTGCCTGCTGTTGCATTAATTTCTACGAGGCTTTGTCAGAAATCATATGATACTTTTAATGCTATGTTTCCACACATAGCGTTACAGAATTGTTAAGATTAATTTTAACTCTTGTTTTGAAGTAGTCGAGGAGAAAATGTACCGGATATAGGCAATCAAAGTCATAATGTATTCCTTCGTTACTCCCTCCTCACAATAATCTCACCCTTCGTGTTTATCTATCAAACAGATTCTGGATATTTGTCTTGAATCCATGCAAGGATTCCAAAGAGAGTATAGAAGTAAGTGTATTAACAGTAACAATGGGTAAACAGGTGAAGAATGCTTTTCTTTTGGCCTCTCCCTAGAAGCCATTTGTCGCTAAAATTATGTTGTGGTGGTATTGCGTTATTCCAACATTTGCTCCAGTACTCAGTCGTTTTCTTTGCGTGCGGTCACCTCTAGATTTCTCGAATAGTAGATACTTGAAATTGTAGATCGTGAATTAAGAAACAGATCAGCAAGTAAAGTGGTAAAACTTCCCGGAAGTTATGATAAATAGTTTATGATCAATGCCCTCGCGGCGTGCTGGCTTGCATTAGAAATTTTACCCTTAAAGGGGCACTGTCACTGTATTTTAGCGTCCTTTTACAATGCCGAAATATGTTCCTGCATCAATGGGAACCCAAAAATAATGATGCAGTTTTGTTATCTAGGACTTTATCACTACACTGACACCATTTATTTCTGCCTATCACTTAGCATGGCAAGGATGGAAATGGATTGAAATTTGAAAAAACTAGTCAGTTTTTTCAAATTCTAGAGCCATTCCTTGAAAATATTGCCAGAAATTCATTATGGTTTGCTCCTTGAGCCACGAATCATGTGATAAGTTTCCCTTAGTCCATTTGAGCATTTTGGGAACGAGAAAAGGTATCAGGTAAAAATTTCAGCAACGAATGACGCTGAAAACAGCAAAACCCCTGCGACAGTGCTCCTTTAAAACAAAGCACTCTCGTGCCTAATTCCTGAATTTCTGAACTCTTGTTATTTTTCTTGTTGAAATTGTTGTACTTGTTTGGATCTTGTTCAGAGGGTTATCCTGAGCTAGGTGACAGTGCACTGATCGAATAATATGGGCGTGAAAGACGAAGGAGGGAGGTGCAGTGGGAGTGGGAGGGGGAGCAATAATGCAACAAAAAGGGGTAGGAGATTTTCTCCTCTCTCCCATTCTCCCCTTTTTCCATCTGTGCTCTTCTCAGTTTCTTCTACGCAGGCTAGTACTTGTTGTCAACAATGACAGCAGAGAGAAACAATTCTCCCAAGTGACTTAATAATGCTATTTAAGGCTGTGTCAGGTGCTAGCCTTTGAAGTCAATGCATTTTCTCTACTGATTAAGTTGACCATTGGAAACCAAACCAGTCATACGATGATTGTTTTATTTGTTTAGAAACCATCAGAGGTTATAAAAGCAAACACTTTGAGGACAGAATGCAGCCGCTCAGATTTGTGGAATACATGGTAAGTTTTGTTTGTCTTTGTCATAAATCTGTAAAGCACTTTGCTCGTTCCTCTTACACCGATAGATTGCAGCTGGGAAATTTCCATCATTCGACTAGATGGATGCTGCAAGATGCACCTCGTGTACCTCTCGGAGTGATGGTGCTGTCTGTGATTGAACATTGTCAAACTCAATAATTCGTCAAGTTAAAACAAAGAAAATCACAACCGTGAAGGAGGTTTGGATACCCGGTCTTAATTAGTATTTTGACGACTTTTCTTCTCCGTTTACTCCTTAGCTTTTGTTTCCGGTAGCCTCGCAGCTCCTACAAGCTCTAAATTTCATTGGCGAAGATAGAGTCGCAGGCCTTTTGTTTTAGGGCTAGGGTCCATTGTTTCTGTTGTTTGTTCTTTTGTTAAACCTCAAGGGTGGTCTCCAATCAGGTGAGACCTTGTAAGAGCTGCGAGGTGACCCTTTGTTTCGATTGAGAAGATATATCAAACACTCGAGCCAGTGTTTCATCGGCAATCCAAACACCTCGGAATTTCGTCAAAAATACTCCGCTGCGCGTCGTATTTTCAACTCTCTTCTCGGTGTTTTGAATTCTGGATGAAACACTGTCTCTCGTGTTTGCTATATTACGTAAGGATTAGTGACTCTTCAGTGACGTGTCTTGACGTTCGTATAAAAAAAAAAAAAAGAAAAAAAAAACAGGTCTTGTAGCCAATTTAATGCCCTCTTCTCGGTCTTTTTGTTAGGTGGCAATTGTGAACAACTGCAAGGCATGTATGGACTTTACAGAGCAACTCAAGGTACATGTTTCGCACAAGTGATTGTTGTTGTTGTTTTTTTTTTTACGATGAACAGAGGTTAACTTGAAGAGACATTGTTGCGATCTATTTGCTTATAACTGTTATAAATTCAGCTAAAAGTGCCTAAATTTTATGTAATATGAACTTAATTAGCTCTAACTAAATGATCAAAAGCAATTTATTGAAGAAAGTCCACACTGCAGAAACATTTTTGCAAAATCTCAATGATTTTGGAGCTAAAGTTGGACCTTTAAAACACTGACATCCTGACGCTTTTTCAAAAATCCATACGACACGATCCATTTCCATCCTCGCCATTGTTAGTCATCGAAACTTCCTAGTGGGTTCTAATCATTTATCAAGCACTGATCTACAAAATTAAACCGCTAGTGTTCAGCTTCCAGTGATCGATATATGTTTTTGACATTTCCAAAGTTATGCTGAAACAGTGTCCCTTTCAAGCAGTTTTCTGATCACTAACGTGGCAGCCTAATGGTTAGCCTGGTAGTCGAGCTTTTGTCGGGGTCAATGTGTTGTGCTTTTGGGCCAGGTCGGGAACCTCTTGCCTTCGACTCAAACCCCCTCGCACCTCCCTCCTCTCCCATCCTTGGGGGTGGGGGAGGCTTCTAGTGAGGAAGGGAAGAGCCTACAATAGACTCACGCACGGAAGACATCATCACTTCTCTTAGGGCGCGTTCGTTTGGGATATTCCGGAATGAGAATATATTCCGGAATGAGAGTATATTCCGGAATGAGAATATATTCCGGAATATATTCCAGCTATTTGCTCCTGGGAGCAGAATAGCGGGAATAGAAATCCAGTTATTCCCGAATGAGAATAGCTCCCAAACAAACGCTTCCTCGGATTATTCCAATTATTCTTATTCCGGATTGATCCCAAGCGAACGCGCCTCTTAAGTTGACTGAATGAACCAGCTAAATTTTAGAGTCCCTTTATCAACTTATGTTGTATTCTTTAGGAGAGACTGCTGGCTGAACTGGGGCCAGCTGCTTTTGATGAAGACAAACAGCGATCATTTAAGAGTGTTGTCGACTGCTTTGAAAAGATAGGACAAGAGAGGTTTGTCAAAAATGTGCATTTTGATATGCTGGCGGTGCTTTATTCTGAGCGACAGGGCTAGGCTAAGCAGGATATATTTGAAGTCTGATCTCAGCCAAACTATATGACTAATTGATAGTCAGAGTACTCTGAAAGATATCACTCCATCCTGGCACAATCAGTATCTTAAGGCCCTGGCAAACGAGGACAAGTTGTTGCGGACCACACTGTTGCTCATGATGTTTCTTGGGCGCGGACACAAAATGAATGTTGTGTTTCCGCGCTGCGCAAAACTGTTAAACATTTGTTGCGGACACAAAATGTTTCTGAACACAAATGTTGTGCGCGCGGGCAAACGTGGAAACATTGTGTCGGCAATAATGTGTCCGCAACAATATGTCCTCGTTTGCCAGGGCCTTTAGTAACCTCGGGACAAAAGCTGCGGGCTCACGCCTGACTCATGGACGAGAATTTGAGCTAATTTGCCCTCGAATGGTGTTTGTTCTGTCGACTTTATATCAGCAAAGCTGACTTATGCAATTCTTGAATTGTGCCTTTTAGCGCTGAATACCTCTTAGAAGAAGTTTTCATGGATCTGGAGCCATACTTCAGCCAAATCATGACTCCCGCTTGGTAAGCTTTTTTTTTCCTGTTCTTTTATTTTAAAAGAATTTGTAGACTTGTTCCTGGTCATGTAATTGGTCACACAATCTGGTCGCGCAATATTTACTTTGTCACGAACAGTAACATTTCTGTGAGAAGCCTGGTCTCTAACGAAAACTTCAGCGCGAGACATCAGGCGATCACCAGAGTGGAAGCGAGATAGTGTTCGAGATTTCAAGTGGAAATCGCTTAATTTTACCTTCGAAAAAGCTTTCTTTGAAACGGCTGTGCTGGAACGTTTTTTTTTTGTTTGCGAGGTCGGTCTCACCTTCGGGTATGTATGGTACTCTACTCCTACCGCCTATGCTGCTAACGACAACAGGGAAAATGAAAACACTCTTCGAGGGTATTCACGTTTATTTGCATGGAAATTGCGGGCTTTACGAGTAGCAGACCGCCTTCACGCGTGCGCGAAGTGCGAGATTTTCATTTTCGCGTAGAACGCGCGCGTGAAAATTTCCTTATTCACGACGCTGGTATCTCAAAAACTGATCCGGTGACTCTCTAATTTTTTTTTATTGCAAAAATAATATATATTCAACAGCAAAAGCGGAATGCATGTGGAAAATTGTGAAAAAAGAAACTGCTCCAACTTTGAAATTTCCTTTTTCTTTTTTAATTTAGACAAATTTTCTCTGTTTCTTTTTCTATGTGTAGTTATCGAGGGTAAAATTGTATAGAAAATAGCCTGAAAGGAAATGAAACCGGGAGGTTCGAGTTGGTGAGGATTCGAGTTATCGGGAGTCATTGGGTCAACTATCTGTACATATTCTTGTACTAGTTTTCCTACCAGTGACACAACCTCAAAAAGCTCTTTTTTTCACATATTAGGGTACCAAGTCCCGAGGCCGTGGACACGATCATTGTAACGATAGAAGATTATTACAGTGATTTTCTGCACATGAAAGACAGGTAGAACTATATTTGTGTTGTTTGTCGATGAAGGTGATCTTACGCAACGGCCAGTGGACTATGATTGTTATATTTCATTGTTCCTTCCGGTATTTCATCGAGTGAGAAGCGAAAAAGAAATCGCAAGTGACCAATATATCGGCAAACACTTGAGGATAAGAGATGCTGCCATTTTCCTTCCTTTTGTTTGTCTTTTTTGTCACTTCTCGCTTGACGAAGGGAAATTGGTACTTCTCGTTCTCTACAATGAAGACGGTGTCTCGTCCCCAGGATTTCACGCGGCCATTCTTTTCGCGGTTTTCTTACGCATCACGCACGGCGGACTAAGTGAAAGAGGAACTACTCGCAGTCTACTACAATGTTGTCTTTGAGCAAATCTTTTAGGACAGGATAGCTTACATGCAGGCTTTCTACAGTGCAGATGGTTCAAGAATTTATTAGTTGGATAATAGATGGAGAAGTCCCAGCCCAATTTTCGCTTGGTTCATTGTTTTCTGGCTTTGTGTTAAGGCACTTCTCTCGCACATTGCCTTTCTCTCTTACCATCCCCTCCAGTGAGAGTTTAAATCTCGTTCCCAGATCTCACTCTGCTTGAATCTTGGCCGTGGGGGATCTGCACTCAAGATAAGGGGAAGCTGTTAGTAATGCTATTTGCTAGAAAAGCCTGTTTTTAGCCCCGTTGTTTGTGAGCTGTTAGGACTGCTTTTATCCACAGGATTGGAACTCACTTTTACTTGTTTATTTTTGACCCAGGAAAAAAAATCATGGAACACAATCCCTCGCTTCCAATTCCGGTTTTGTTTGCCACTTGCTTTATATAATTGTAAGGGGAACTAACAAGAAAGTCAAATGATAATTTAGCTCTCCAACTCAAACTTAAATTTCAATATAGGTAGAATCTGATTTAAGTGCCTTTTCAAGATGTAAAATTTTTTGTTTATATCAATGAGCTCACTATGAAAGAATTGTAATAATTGGTTAATGTCAACTAGTACAAAGTTGTCATTTCGTTTCTTTGTTGTCTTTCAGGTTTTTTGAATTGCCTCATGGAACAAGCCTTAAAGAAAGTACTTTTGGAATATGTCCGGGCCCATGTTGAACAAGATGTTTTCAATTTTCAATAATGTATTGTTTGACTTCATGTGGTTGTTAATATTTGCCCCGTTACTTGTCATTGTTCGTAAGACCTACTGGCCTTGTGTTATTGTTTGAACAGATTATGTTGGTCGCTGGGATAATCTTTCGAGACTGTGAAGCATATTAAAGTGCACCTAAACCCAAAATATTTTTTTGCTTAGATAAATCTTTGCACCTGTTCGAAACGCACTTAGCCATTTTAAACTTAATCTTCACTTTCTTATAGGCTATAAAAGTTATGAAATCTAGCCATCTGCTCCACGACCGAGCCAGTAAGGGGCATAGGTCTAGTCCTGGCTTTACGTCAGAAACCGATTGACATCGCAGTAAGTCTTTGTAAACATGCATGCAAAGAAGTTTGTGGCGTAACACCAGGACTAGACCCATGCCCCTTACTGGCTCGGTCTTGGAACAGATGATGGCTGATTTCATAACTTACATAGCCTATAAGAAAGTCAATATGAACTTCAAAAAGACGAAGTGCATTTCGAACAGGTGCAATGATTTATTAAAGCGAAAAAATATTTTGGGTTTAGGTGCACTAAAACGAGGACAACGGCAAGAACATCAGCACTGTGAAAACTAAAATGTTCAAAATATTATACACAGACACACACGAAAGAACTTGTTATGGGCGTTTTCTCTTACAGTTACTGACGCCACATGTATAGCCGTTTGTCATCGAGTTGATTTATATGGGTTATTGGCCAAGCTCTTTTCCGTCAAGGTAGCTAGATATTGGCCTCGTTCTTTTTTGCGTGTCCTAAACTGGCAAGAAAAGATAAAGGATTTATTATTTGGCTCAAGGGGACATTTTTCTCGCGGGACAAGATAGCTCGCTTGTGTGGTCAATCTCAGCGCGCGATTTGGTTCATCTTGCCCGCGCTCACGGAGCTAGCCATGTAATAAACATAGTCCTTTTAGAGTGTTTTTTATATATTTATTTATTTAACTTCGCCAACTCGTGGCAGGGACACCGCAAACAGCGTGAGCCAATTACTGCGGGCCCGACCCAATCCAACAACCCCAAGGCCTGACCACAACAACGGGAACTCCGTGCCCTACTCTTTTCGATGAGTGCGTGGGTTCTTTAATGTCCCCTGCTAACCATATAACACTGAAGATGCAGGAGACGGGGCCTACGGTTTATAGTCCTTGTCCGAGAAGACTTGAACGTCTAACCATTTGCAGGTGCCATTACAAAGGCAGCACGTTCTCCTCAGTTATTTAAAGACCCTGAGTGTTGGTCCGGTCGAGGTTTGAACCCTCGACCTCCCGCACGGCAGTCCGGTGCTCTACCAACTGAGCTAACCGGTCGGCGGTTATTCACAATCACAATTTCATGGCGGCCTTGTCAGCTCACCCTTTAAAACAGTGTCAATTTTTTTCATAAGTATAGAACCCATTTCCCAAACGAGCGAAATTTTGTTTTCTGGAAACACTAGCGTGGGTTGCCTGGACGTTCTATAGCTTGTTCACTTGTATGATTTTTTTTTCTATTTTCCTTTCCAGACGAATAGCATTCAAGGATTACGAGGGAAGAAGAGATGCCGCCAAGAAGATCACGGAGGAATCCAAAAAGATCGAGAAACTCTTTAAAAAATTAGCAAAAGGGAGCTTAGAACCTGAGACTCAGTGTTCAGTGTTACCCACACTTGCAGAGGTCATCAAACTCCGTGACACATCCATGATGGCGCTTGAAATCTCTGTAAGTAGCACTACTTGTGACAGATTAGCCTCCCAGGCAGATGCTCAGTGGTCTTGTCACGCAATCTTCGCCTCATGTAAACGTAGTTCACGGCCAGGAAGATTCCGTGACGAGCCCAACAAGCGTTTGTGTGGGGGGCTAGTCACAAATGAGCTTATGCGAAACAGAAACTTCAATAAAAAGGACCCTTTCCTTTCGCCTTTTGCTTTGCATGTGAAGCACCCTTTCACATTATGTATGTTTTCTAAGTGAGCTTCCAAACCTTTACTCGCCGTTGGGTGAGTTTGTTAAAAGAAGTTATAGTTTATTTTAGCAATAGATAGGGAGCGTATTTTTCAGTAACACTTATACTACAAAATTGTATGTACATGTATGGCCGTTCCTCTAATAAACCACTTTCGATATATTAAAATTCCGCATGGCAGCGAGGCTTAGGGGACACAAACAAAGGACATTGAATGACCATGTTTATTCAGTTGTTTGTTTGTTTGTTTGTTTGTGTCCTAGGCCTCACTATTAGGCTGAATTTTAATATGTCGAAAGTGGCCGATTATACAGTTATCTAAAAGGAAGGCGCGGTGGCCTCATGGTTAGCGCGCTCGACTCCGGAGCGAGCGCTCCGGGTTCGAGCCCTGGCCGGAGACATTGTGTTGTGTTCTTGGGCAAGACACTTAGCTCTCGCGATGCCTCTCTCCACCCAGGTGTATAAATGGGTACTGGTGAATTTAATGCTGGGGGGTAACCCTGCGATGGACTAGCATCCCATCCAGGGGGGAGTAGAAATACTCTCAGTCGCTTCATGCTAAGGAAACGGGGATAAGCTCCGGCCTGATGGGCCACTTGGCCCGAATACAGACTTTACTGACCTACCCTATCTAAAAAGTTTGAACGAGGTTTTATGTAGGTTATGCACGAATTATTGCTTTTATCCTCAGGGAATTGCTAACAAGTACCCAGACTTCAAATCGGACCACGCTCTCGCTTTGTTGTTGATGCGGGGAGATATGACAAGGGCAGAAGCCAGACAGGTAGTTATCTTAACCTTTACTTGAAAATTACCACGCTTGTTTCCTTGTATCGTTTGTTCTCATTGTCACTTATTGCAATGCAGAAAGGGTTGGGTGGTGGTGTTGGTAATCATTGTCAAGGCTGTTGCTTTCTTTCCTGTACATTATTATATTATAAATCATTATGAATTAATTATTTTTAAAATAATAATGATAATGATAATGATAATGATAATGATAATGATAATGATAATGATAATGATAATGATAATGATAATGATAATGATAATGATAATGATAATGATAATAATAATAATAATTTAATTAATGAACTATCATTCATTACTATTAACCTGTTAATAATGAGTTATTAATAAATAATTAAAAAATAATTAATTGATAAATACATTAAAATCACGTGTGTTGTTTCCATATAGTTATGCACGATAATTATGTACGTTAGTGTCACTATTTACGTATTTTGTTTATCTGTTAGCTAATCATGGAGACTCCCCTGGAAGGAAGACAAGATCCCCCGGCTGATGAGCCCAGTGCATTTTTCAGTCAGATTATTGTGCCACCATCCCTGCTGGACAAACTGGAGACAGTGATGAAGAAGAAATAATTAAAATCGATGTAACCAAAAACTTAACTGCAGTGATGTCTTCGTCAGTTCTCTCTTAATTTCCAAAACAACATCAAGTTGAAGTCCAGTTGTTGTAGTTTCGTCCCACAAGTAAATATCTTTTGTCTGTCTGTTACGTACAGAAAAGCCCATTTTGTTATAGTTTTGATCGTTCTAGTAGCTTAGCTTGGCTTTGTCTAAATCCGCCTCTTTTGTCTGTTTATCTTTCTGTCTCTCTGTCTCTGTCCATCGTCTTTAGGAAAGAACCAAATAATCTAATAAGAAAGTATCAATATATGTAAACTGTCACTGAAAATAAAATCAAGGGATACTATATTCATGGTAGTGATAGCCTGTTATGCTCGCGTGGGTGAGTCGAGGCACTTTAAGTTTTGTGTTTTGACTGGATAAGACTTCTTCCTCATTGTAAAATACTCGCATCGCGAGACAACATCACCGTTTCTGACCTCGCGTCTTTAAACTTCGTCTGCAGTGTCCTGTACAGGTAGGCTCGAAGACTGGCGCTATTTTCCCATTCCGCCCAGTCCCTCATTTCATGTCGCTCGCCCCTGCCTCCTTTGGGTTGGTGAAATTGCTCGCTACTATAGAGGTTTTGCACGGCAGCAATGCTGCATTCATGGCAGGAACAATAGTCTTTTTCCTTTGGGAAAATAATGTTCTTTCTAATGATTTTCATTGTTCCTGCCATGAAACATGGCTGCCGTGCAAAACCTCTATAGTCCAACCTCCACTAACGGCCACCTCTACAAAGGCTACTTTTTTGTCGCGGCGGACAATCCATCACAATTTTTTTTTTTTTTTTTCGTTTTTTTTTTCCCCCCCCCCCCCCCCCCCCCCCCCCCCCCCCCCCCCCCCCTCCCCCCCCCTCCCCCCCCCCCCCCCCCCCCCCCCCCCCCCCCCCCCCCCCCCCCCTCCTCCCCCCCCCCCCCCCCCCCCCCCTCCCCCCCCCCCTCCCCCCCCCCCCCCCCCCCCCCCCCCCCCCCCCCCCCCCCCCCCCCCCCCCCCCCCCCCCCCCCCCCCCCTCCCCCCCCTTCTCCCCCCCCCCCCCCCCCACTCACCCCCCCCCCCCCCCCCCCCCCCCCCCGCCCCTACTTTAGACTATACAACACACCAACACTCCACTGTTCAGTCACTGAAGCACTTCCCAAAACAGGCAAAATAACCTCTACCACAGCGGCCTAGTTCTAGACACTGGCCCGTGTATTTGGATTGCAAAATGGTAAAAAGTCCGCCCCCCAATTTTGATTGGTAACTCCCGTCGCGGATCTATGTGCCTGTTGGGAAGTGCTTCAGTGACTGAACAGTGGAGTGTTGGGTGTTGTAGAGTCTAAAGTAAGGGTGAATGTATGGATTGTCCGCCGCGACAAAAAAGTAGCCTTTGTAGAGGTGGCCGTTAGTGGAGGTTGGACTATAGAGGTTTTGCACGGCAGCCATGTTTCATGGCAGGAACAATGAAAATCATTAGAAAGAACATTATTTTCCCAAAGGAAAAAGACTATTGTTCCTGCCATGAATGCAGCATTGCTGCCGTGCAAAACCTCTATAGTAGCGAGCAATTTCACCAACCCAAAGGAGGCAGGGGCGAGCGACATGAAATGAGGGACTGGGCGGAATGGGAAAATAGCGCCAGTCTTCGAGCCTACCTGTACAGGACACTGCAGACGAAGTTTAAAGACGCGAGGTCAGAAACGGTGATGTTGTCTCGCGATGCGAGTATTTTACAATGAGGAAGAAGTCTTATCCAGTCAAAACACAAAACTTAAAGTGCCTCGACTCACCCACGCGAGCATAACAGGCTATCACTACCATGAATATAGTATCCCTTGATTTTATTTTCAGTGACAGTTTACATATATTGATACTTTCTTATTAGATTATTTGGTTCTTTCCTAAAGACGATGGACAGAGACAGAGAGACAGAAAGATAAACAGACAAAAGAGGCGGATTTAGACAAAGCCAAGCTAAGCTACTAGAACGATCAAAACTATAACAAAATGGGCTTTTCTGTACGTAACAGACAGACAAAAGATATTTACTTGTGGGACGAAACTACAACAACTGGACTTCAACTTGATGTTGTTTTGGAAATTAAGAGAGAACTGACGAAGACATCACTGCAGTTAAGTTTTTGGTTACATCGATTTTAATTATTTCTTCTTCATCACTGTCTCCAGTTTGTCCAGCAGGGATGGTGGCACAATAATCTGACTGAAAAATGCACTGGGCTCATCAGCCGGGGGATCTTGTCTTCCTTCCAGGGGAGTCTCCATGATTAGCTAACAGATAAACAAAATACGTAAATAGTGACACTAACGTACATAATTATCGTGCATAACTATATGGAAACAACACACGTGATTTTAATGTATTTATCAATTAATTATTTTTTAATTATTTATTAATAACTCATTATTAACAGGTTAATAGTAATGAATGATAGTTCATTAATTAAATTATTATTATTATTATCATTATCATTATCATTATCATTATCATTATCATTATCATTATCATTATCATTATCATTATCATTATCATTATCATTATCATTATCATTATCATTATTATTTTAAAAATAATTAATTCATAATGATTTATAATATAATAATGTACAGGAAAGAAAGCAACAGCCTTGACAATGATTACCAACACCACCACCCAACCCTTTCTGCATTGCAATAAGTGACAATGAGAACAAACGATACAAGGAAACAAGCGTGGTAATTTTCAAGTAAAGGTTAAGATAACTACCTGTCTGGCTTCTGCCCTTGTCATATCTCCCCGCATCAACAACAAAGCGAGAGCGTGGTCCGATTTGAAGTCTGGGTACTTGTTAGCAATTCCCTGAGGATAAAAGCAATAATTCGTGCATAACCTACATAAAACCTCGTTCAAACTTTTTAGATAGGGTAGGTCAGTAAAGTCTGTATTCGGGCCAAGTGGCCCATCAGGCCGGAGCTTATCCCCGTTTCCTTAGCATGAAGCGACTGAGAGTATTTCTACTCCCCCCTGGATGGGATGCTAGTCCATCGCAGGGTTACCCCCCAGCATTAAATTCACCAGTACCCATTTATACACCTGGGTGGAGAGAGGCATCGCGAGAGCTAAGTGTCTTGCCCAAGAACACAACACAATGTCTCCGGCCAGGGCTCGAACCCGGAGCGCTCGCTCCGGAGTCGAGCGCGCTAACCATGAGGCCACCGCGCCTTCCTTTTAGATAACTGTATAATCGGCCACTTTCGACATATTAAAATTCAGCCTAATAGTGAGGCCTAGGACACAAACAAACAAACAAACAAACAACTGAATAAACATGGTCATTCAATGTCCTTTGTTTGTGTCCCCTAAGCCTCGCTGCCATGCGGAATTTTAATATATCGAAAGTGGTTTATTAGAGGAACGGCCATACATGTACATACAATTTTGTAGTATAAGTGTTACTGAAAAATACGCTCCCTATCTATTGCTAAAATAAACTATAACTTCTTTTAACAAACTCACCCAACGGCGAGTAAAGGTTTGGAAGCTCACTTAGAAAACATACATAATGTGAAAGGGTGCTTCACATGCAAAGCAAAAGGCGAAAGGAAAGGGTCCTTTTTATTGAAGTTTCTGTTTCGCATAAGCTCATTTGTGACTAGCCCCCCACACAAACGCTTGTTGGGCTCGTCACGGAATCTTCCTGGCCGTGAACTACGTTTACATGAGGCGAAGATTGCGTGACAAGACCACTGAGCATCTGCCTGGGAGGCTAATCTGTCACAAGTAGTGCTACTTACAGAGATTTCAAGCGCCATCATGGATGTGTCACGGAGTTTGATGACCTCTGCAAGTGTGGGTAACACTGAACACTGAGTCTCAGGTTCTAAGCTCCCTTTTGCTAATTTTTTAAAGAGTTTCTCGATCTTTTGGATTCCTCCGTGATCTTCTTGGCGGCATCTCTTCTTCCCTCGTAATCCTTGAATGCTATTCGTCTGGAAAGGAAAATAGAAAAAAAAATCATACAAGTGAACAAGCTATAGAACGTCCAGGCAACCCACGCTAGTGTTTCCAGAAAACAAAATTTCGCTCGTTTGGGAAATGGGTTCTATACTTATGAAAAAAATTGACACTGTTTTAAAGGGTGAGCTGACAAGGCCGCCATGAAATTGTGATTGTGAATAACCGCCGACCGGTTAGCTCAGTTGGTAGAGCACCGGACTGCCGTGCGGGAGGTCGAGGGTTCAAACCTCGACCGGACCAACACTCAGGGTCTTTAAATAACTGAGGAGAACGTGCTGCCTTTGTAATGGCACCTGCAAATGGTTAGACGTTCAAGTCTTCTCGGACAAGGACTATAAACCGTAGGCCCCGTCTCCTGCATCTTCAGTGTTATATGGTTAGCAGGGGACATTAAAGAACCCACGCACTCATCGAAAAGAGTAGGGCACGGAGTTCCCGTTGTTGTGGTCAGGCCTTGGGGTTGTTGGATTGGGTCGGGCCCGCAGTAATTGGCTCACGCTGTTTGCGGTGTCCCTGCCACGAGTTGGCGAAGTTAAATAAATAAATATATAAAAAACACTCTAAAAGGACTATGTTTATTACATGGCTAGCTCCGTGAGCGCGGGCAAGATGAACCAAATCGCGCGCTGAGATTGACCACACAAGCGAGCTATCTTGTCCCGCGAGAAAAATGTCCCCTTGAGCCAAATAATAAATCCTTTATCTTTTCTTGCCAGTTTAGGACACGCAAAAAAGAACGAGGCCAATATCTAGCTACCTTGACGGAAAAGAGCTTGGCCAATAACCCATATAAATCAACTCGATGACAAACGGCTATACATGTGGCGTCAGTAACTGTAAGAGAAAACGCCCATAACAAGTTCTTTCGTGTGTGTCTGTGTATAATATTTTGAACATTTTAGTTTTCACAGTGCTGATGTTCTTGCCGTTGTCCTCGTTTTAGTGCACCTAAACCCAAAATATTTTTTCGCTTTAATAAATCATTGCACCTGTTCGAAATGCACTTCGTCTTTTTGAAGTTCATATTGACTTTCTTATAGGCTATGTAAGTTATGAAATCAGCCATCATCTGTTCCAAGACCGAGCCAGTAAGGGGCATGGGTCTAGTCCTGGTGTTACGCCACAAACTTCTTTGCATGCATGTTTACAAAGACTTAACTGCGATGTCAATCGGTTTCTGACGTAAAGCCAGGACTAGACCTATGCCCCTTACTGGCTCGGTCGTGGAGCAGATGGCTAGATTTCATAACTTTTATAGCCTATAAGAAAGTGAAGATTAAGTTTAAAATGGCTAAGTGCGTTTCGAACAGGTGCAAAGATTTATCTAAGCAAAAAAATATTTTGGGTTTAGGTGCACTTTAATATGCTTCACAGTCTCGAAAGATTATCCCAGCGACCAACATAATCTGTTCAAACAATAACACAAGGCCAGTAGGTCTTACGAACAATGACAAGTAACGGGCAAATATTAACAACCACATGAAGTCAAACAATAACATTATTGAAAATTGAAAACATACTTGTTCAACATGGCCCGGACATATTCCAAAAGTACTTTCTTTAAGGCTTGTTCCATGAGGCAATTCAAAAACACTGAAAGACAACAAAGAAACGAAATGACAACTTTGTACTAGTTGAACTTAAACAATTATTACAATTCTTTCATAGTGAGCTCATTGATATAAACAAAAAATTTTACATCTTGAAAAGGCACTTAAATCAGATTCTACCTATATTGAAAATTTAAGTTTGAGTTGGAGAGCATAAATTATCATTTGACTTTCTTGTTAGTTCCCCTTACAATTATATAAAGCAAGTGGCAAACAAAACCGGAATTGGAAGCGAGGGATTGTGTTCCATGATTTTTTTCCTGGGTCAAAAATAAACAAGTAAAAGTGAGTTCCAATCCTGTGGATAAAAGCAGTCCTAACAGCTCACAAACAACGGGGCTAAAAACAGGCTTTTCTAGCAAATAGCATTACTAACAGGCTTCCCCTTATCTTGAGTGCAGATCCCCCACGGCCAAGATTCAAGCAGAGTGAGATCTGGGAACGAGATTTAAACTCTCACTGGAGGGATGGTAAGAGAGAAAGGCAATGTGCGAGAGAAGTGCCCTTAACACAAAGCCAGAAAACAATGAACCAAGCGAAAATTTGGGCTGGGACTTCTCCATCTATTATCCAACTAATAAATTCTTGAACCATCTGCACTGTAGAAAGCCTGCATGTAAGCTATCCTGTCCTAAAAGATTTGCTCAAAGACAACATTGTAGTAGACTGCGAGTAGTTCCTCTTTCACTTAGTCCGCCGTGCGTGATGCGTAAGAAAACCGCGAAAAGAATGGCCGCGTGAAATCCTGGGGACGAGACACCGTCTTCATTGTAGAGAACGAGAAGTACCAATTTCCCTTCGTCAAGCGAGAAGTGACAAAAAAGACAAACAAAAGGAAGGAAAATGGCAGCATCTCTTATCCTCAAGTGTTTGCCGATATATTGGTCACTTGCGATTTCTTTTTCGCTTCTCACTCGATGAAATACCGGAAGGAACAATGAAATATAACAATCATAGTCCACTGGCCGTTGCGTAAGATCACCTTCATCGACAAAACAACACAAATATAGTTCTACCTGTCTTTCATGTGCAGAAAATCACTGTAATAATCTTCTATCGTTACAATGATCGTGTCCACGGCCTCGGGACTTGGTACCCTAATAGTGAAAAAAAGAGCTTTTTGAGGTTGTGTCACTGGTAGGAAAACTAGTACAAGAATATGTACAGATAGTTGACCCAATGAACTCCCGATAACTCGAATCCTCACCAACTCGAACCTCCCGGTTTCATTTCCTTTCAGGCTATTTTCTATACAATTTTACCCTCGATAACTACACATAGAAAAAGAAACAGAGAAAAATTGTCTAAATTAAAAAAGAAAAAGGAAATTTCAAAGTTGGAGCAGTTTCTTTTTTCACAATTTTCCACATGCATTCCGCTTTTGCTGTTGAATATATATTATTTTTTGCATAAAAAAAAAATTAGAGAGTCACCGGATCAGTTTTTGAGATACCAGCGTCGTGAATAAGGAAATTTTCGCGCGCGTTCTACGCGAAAATGAAAATCTCGCACTTCGCGCACGCGTGAAGGCGGTCTGCTACTCGTAAAGCCCGCAATTTCCATGCAAATAAACGTGAATACCCTCGAAGAGTGTTTTCATTTTCCCTGTTGTCGTTAGCAGCATAGGCGGTAGGAGTAGAGTACCATACATACCCGAAGGTGAGACCGACCTCGCAAACAAAAAAAAAAACGTTCCAGCACAGCCGTTTCAAAGAAAGCTTTTTCGAAGGTAAAATTAAGCGATTTCCACTTGAAATCTCGAACACTATCTCGCTTCCACTCTGGTGATCGCCTGATGTCCTCGCGCTGAAGTTTTCGTTAGAGACCAGGCTTCTCACAGAAATGTTACTGTTCGTGACAAAGTAAATATTGCGCGACCAGATTGTGTGACCAATTACATGACCAGGAACAAGTCTACAAATTCTTTTAAAATAAAAGACAGGAAAAAAAAAGCTTACCAAGCGGGAGTCATGATTTGGCTGAAGTATGGCTCCAGATCCATGAAAACTTCTTCTAAGAGGTATTCAGCGCTAAAAGGCACAATTCAAGAATTGCATAAGTCAGCTTTGCTGATATAAAGTCGACAGAACAAACACCATTCGAGGGCAAATTAGCTCAAATTCTCGTCCATGAGTCAGGCGTGAGCCCGCAGCTTTTGTCCCGAGGTTACTAAAGGCCCTGGCAAACGAGGACATATTGTTGCGGACACATTATTGCCGACACAATGTTTCCACGTTTGCCCGCGCGCACAACATTTGTGTTCAGAAACATTTTGTGTCCGCAACAAATGTTTAACAGTTTGCGCAGCGCGGAAACACAACATTCATTTTGTGTCCGCGCCCAAGAAACATCATGAGCAACAGTGTGGTCCGCAACAACTTGTCCTCGTTTGCCAGGGCCTTAAGATACTGATTGTGCCAGGATGGAGTGATATCTTTCAGAGTACTCTGAACTATCAATTAGTCATATAGTTTGGCTGAGATCAGACTTCAAATATATCCTGCTTAGCCTAGCCCTGTCGCTCAGAATAAAGCACCGCCAGCATATCAAAATGCACATTTTTGACAAACCTCTCTTGTCCTATCTTTTCAAAGCAGTCGACAACACTCTTAAATGATCGCTGTTTGTCTTCATCAAAAGCAGCTGGCCCCAGTTCAGCCAGCAGTCTCTCCTAAAGAATACAACATAAGTTGATAAAGGGACTCTAAAATTTAGCTGGTTCATTCAGTCAACTTAAGAGGCGCGTTCGCTTGGGATCAATCCGGAATAAGAATAATTGGAATAATCCGAGGAAGCGTTTGTTTGGGAGCTATTCTCATTCGGGAATAACTGGATTTCTATTCCCGCTATTCTGCTCCCAGGAGCAAAATAGCTGGAATATATTCCGGAATATATTCTCATTCCGGAATATACTCTCATTCCGGAATATATTCTCATTCCGGAATATCCCAAACGAACGCGCCCTAAGAGAAGTGATGATGTCTTCCGTGCGTGAGTCTATTGTAGGCTCTTCCCTTCCTCACTAGAAGCCTCCCCCACCCCCAAGGATGGGAGAGGAGGGAGGTGCGAGGGGGTTTGAGTCGAAGGCAAGAGGTTCCCGACCTGGCCCAAAAGCACAACACATTGACCCCGACAAAAGCTCGACTACCAGGCTAACCATTAGGCTGCCACGTTAGTGATCAGAAAACTGCTTGAAAGGGACACTGTTTCAGCATAACTTTGGAAATGTCAAAAACATATATCGATCACTGGAAGCTGAACACTAGCGGTTTAATTTTGTAGATCAGTGCTTGATAAATGATTAGAACCCACTAGGAAGTTTCGATGACTAACAATGGCGAGGATGGAAATGGATCGTGTCGTATGGATTTTTGAAAAAGCGTCAGGATGTCAGTGTTTTAAAGGTCCAACTTTAGCTCCAAAATCATTGAGATTTTGCAAAAATGTTTCTGCAGTGTGGACTTTCTTCAATAAATTGCTTTTGATCATTTAGTTAGAGCTAATTAAGTTCATATTACATAAAATTTAGGCACTTTTAGCTGAATTTATAACAGTTATAAGCAAATAGATCGCAACAATGTCTCTTCAAGTTAACCTCTGTTCATCGTAAAAAAAAAAACAACAACAACAATCACTTGTGCGAAACATGTACCTTGAGTTGCTCTGTAAAGTCCATACATGCCTTGCAGTTGTTCACAATTGCCACCTAACAAAAAGACCGAGAAGAGGGCATTAAATTGGCTACAAGACCTGTTTTTTTTTTCTTTTTTTTTTTTTTATACGAACGTCAAGACACGTCACTGAAGAGTCACTAATCCTTACGTAATATAGCAAACACGAGAGACAGTGTTTCATCCAGAATTCAAAACACCGAGAAGAGAGTTGAAAATACGACGCGCAGCGGAGTATTTTTGACGAAATTCCGAGGTGTTTGGATTGCCGATGAAACACTGGCTCGAGTGTTTGATATATCTTCTCAATCGAAACAAAGGGTCACCTCGCAGCTCTTACAAGGTCTCACCTGATTGGAGACCACCCTTGAGGTTTAACAAAAGAACAAACAACAGAAACAATGGACCCTAGCCCTAAAACAAAAGGCCTGCGACTCTATCTTCGCCAATGAAATTTAGAGCTTGTAGGAGCTGCGAGGCTACCGGAAACAAAAGCTAAGGAGTAAACGGAGAAGAAAAGTCGTCAAAATACTAATTAAGACCGGGTATCCAAACCTCCTTCACGGTTGTGATTTTCTTTGTTTTAACTTGACGAATTATTGAGTTTGACAATGTTCAATCACAGACAGCACCATCACTCCGAGAGGTACACGAGGTGCATCTTGCAGCATCCATCTAGTCGAATGATGGAAATTTCCCAGCTGCAATCTATCGGTGTAAGAGGAACGAGCAAAGTGCTTTACAGATTTATGACAAAGACAAACAAAACTTACCATGTATTCCACAAATCTGAGCGGCTGCATTCTGTCCTCAAAGTGTTTGCTTTTATAACCTCTGATGGTTTCTAAACAAATAAAACAATCATCGTATGACTGGTTTGGTTTCCAATGGTCAACTTAATCAGTAGAGAAAATGCATTGACTTCAAAGGCTAGCACCTGACACAGCCTTAAATAGCATTATTAAGTCACTTGGGAGAATTGTTTCTCTCTGCTGTCATTGTTGACAACAAGTACTAGCCTGCGTAGAAGAAACTGAGAAGAGCACAGATGGAAAAAGGGGAGAATGGGAGAGAGGAGAAAATCTCCTACCCCTTTTTGTTGCATTATTGCTCCCCCTCCCACTCCCACTGCACCTCCCTCCTTCGTCTTTCACGCCCATATTATTCGATCAGTGCACTGTCACCTAGCTCAGGATAACCCTCTGAACAAGATCCAAACAAGTACAACAATTTCAACAAGAAAAATAACAAGAGTTCAGAAATTCAGGAATTAGGCACGAGAGTGCTTTGTTTTAAAGGAGCACTGTCGCAGGGGTTTTGCTGTTTTCAGCGTCATTCGTTGCTGAAATTTTTACCTGATACCTTTTCTCGTTCCCAAAATGCTCAAATGGACTAAGGGAAACTTATCACATGATTCGTGGCTCAAGGAGCAAACCATAATGAATTTCTGGCAATATTTTCAAGGAATGGCTCTAGAATTTGAAAAAACTGACTAGTTTTTTCAAATTTCAATCCATTTCCATCCTTGCCATGCTAAGTGATAGGCAGAAATAAATGGTGTCAGTGTAGTGATAAAGTCCTAGATAACAAAACTGCATCATTATTTTTGGGTTCCCATTGATGCAGGAACATATTTCGGCATTGTAAAAGGACGCTAAAATACAGTGACAGTGCCCCTTTAAGGGTAAAATTTCTAATGCAAGCCAGCACGCCGCGAGGGCATTGATCATAAACTATTTATCATAACTTCCGGGAAGTTTTACCACTTTACTTGCTGATCTGTTTCTTAATTCACGATCTACAATTTCAAGTATCTACTATTCGAGAAATCTAGAGGTGACCGCACGCAAAGAAAACGACTGAGTACTGGAGCAAATGTTGGAATAACGCAATACCACCACAACATAATTTTAGCGACAAATGGCTTCTAGGGAGAGGCCAAAAGAAAAGCATTCTTCACCTGTTTACCCATTGTTACTGTTAATACACTTACTTCTATACTCTCTTTGGAATCCTTGCATGGATTCAAGACAAATATCCAGAATCTGTTTGATAGATAAACACGAAGGGTGAGATTATTGTGAGGAGGGAGTAACGAAGGAATACATTATGACTTTGATTGCCTATATCCGGTACATTTTCTCCTCGACTACTTCAAAACAAGAGTTAAAATTAATCTTAACAATTCTGTAACGCTATGTGTGGAAACATAGCATTAAAAGTATCATATGATTTCTGACAAAGCCTCGTAGAAATTAATGCAACAGCAGGCAACATGTTATAAGATGTCTAGTAAGTCGAAACCTTACGATAATACAGTGAACTTGGATGTCAGAAAGTACTCCGGGTAGTTTACACTGCAAGGATAAGTGTAGTTACATGTAAGAAAGACGGCGTTACGAAACGAAGAGGTTATGCTTCAGTAGCAAAGCAAGCAAGATCAATTAGAATTT